>MJUU01013016.1:56652-67068 GCA_002080025.1 Modiolus philippinarum | reverse complement strand
ATGACTCCAACATGCTACATCCTGACGCAACTCCCAGTCACAGTACTTCAAGCCCTTTGATTATTGCAGTTATCGATCCTGGATGGCTGGAAGTATATTTCCGGGGTAGCAGACGCTTGTTGTTTTGACGAATTTTCTCAATCATTTGAGCATTATGTTATTGAAAAGCATAATGCCATTTTATTTGGAAAGTTTTTGGTCAAATATACGTCAGTATATAACAAGATGCAGTCCCCAAGCAGGAGTCAAAATTTGGGACAAAGGAGTGAGCATTGTCAACGCTCTGCATCAAGGTAAGACTTCATATTTTGATTGGATTCCCTGTAAATGGATTGTATGGATACGTTCGATGAATAAATGCCAGTCCTGAACGTATGCTATGAGCAATGGATGCACGTCTACAATAGCAACTTGTCGTCGCATTGTCAATGAATCATGCAATCTTTATTCTGCAGTAAAAACAACCGTCGCGAAGTAACATAGCTGCATTTAGTTTGCTGACAAAACTTTCCCTGGCGCCTTTTCTATACTGCATGACTGTGTATTAGTTGTAATTTAGCGTATAAACAAATATACTCAAAATTCTTGCGTAACGATATTGATCCGCTTTATCGTTGTCATGGTTGCATATATTCATTCGTAATTTCTCGGTTATTATCATGACCCTTTTCGATGCAGTGGAATTCCGAATGGATTTATATGTCTTTAGTTTCGTACCAGAATTCCCCAGTAAAACTGTTTTTATTCTGTTTTCTTCATTTCGATTTTACCATCAACATGTTTGAATGGCCATCAAGCAACGTATTCATATGCTTTATTTTTTACACATATTTTAGAAATCTTCTCTGAAAGATTGATGTGTCCATTTGCGTATATTTCCAAGAACGATAACTCTCGACGCAGGGATTTTTTCAACTCATAGTATTGGGAACAAAATTGCAGTTTCCAAAATATATGGAAGCTTCGCTTCCTATGAATGAATTGTGCCGGTTGACCTGGGGTCAATCGGCGCAAATTGCGTCACTAAACATTGTGACGTTGGAAAATCTATATTGTGACGTCAAAATTTTCCGGGAAAATTCACGTAGTGCAAAGTCGTCTATTGTAAAGAGCATGCCAATGTGTCTTTGCCTTTGGGCCAAAAAAAAATGTGTGTTTTCGGTTACCCGACCGACCCTAATTTTTCCTTCCGACCCTAACGTTTTTTTTCCATACTTCAAAATGTTCTTGTGTGACCTCGATCGTTTTAGCGGTAGTCTTCCGTTTTGTTGGAAGCAACACCACTCAGCAGATGAGTCTTTTTCCACAACCGCTAACATTATTCATCAGAAAATGCACGAAGAATCATTAAAATCAACAGGATTCCCGACTCCTGTCATCAAATCCGCCATTTTTAATCGTCTGATTTACACTTCCTGTGTTAGCGGTATGACTAAACACCGGAAATACGGCAATGACAAACATACAATGCAACGGACGAAAAATACGAAGCAAAACAAAAAACAAAAAAACTTTTTGCCGACCTACCAACCCTATTTTCAAATACCTTGTAACCGGAAACACACATATATTTTTTTTTGCCTTACCTTTCTTTGACCATTAACCTTTTCTCTGCCAGAGGGCCACTATAGTGGCCCTTCTTTTTGTATTTAATATTGCCAGAGGGCCACTAAATTGCCCCATATAATAATAATAGTTAAAATCAAAATTATGCAAATTAGCCCTCTTTTCATCACAAAAACTTGTAGGTAACTTGTTGACAATTTTGAAAAATTGATGTTTAGTGATAAACAAAACAACGTTGTTGCCATATTGAAGTATCTTCACTGTGACATCAGGTCAACGGTGACGTCACAGACATGAAACTTGCTTCCTGCCACTGGAAAATCGAGTTTTTCAGCAGAAGAATGATGATTTTGACCAATTACAAGCAATGCAGGACTGAGGAAAATGCCACGTTTGGTGTCAAACCAATTTAACATTTCATACATACGCTAATATAATGAGGCCAAATAAAAAAATAGGTGTGGCTTCCGGTCACCTGACCGACCCCATTTTTTCCTGCCGACCCTAGACTTTTTTTTTCACCAAAAAAGTTTAAAAAAAAATAGAAATAAAATGACCGACCCTAGTTTTTATGGCAACTTTTGACTGCTAAAGTTTAAGTAGAGATCAGGGGCAAGATCGTAGTTATTTTGAAACTGTAAATCGGTATTATCATAGTTTATCAACTATTTACTTTATCGGAACCTTTTTGTGAAGTATTTGATGAGAAACGAGCTCAAACGCCGCGAAAATTGAAGTTATTTCCCATCAGGAAGTCTTCGTGCAATCATAAATTCGGAACGAGTTCGGCGCGGACTGTCGTATCCGTATTTATTTCACATGTTATTTAATATTTCAGAGGCTTCAAAGCCTATTAAACTGTTGCAGGATAAATTTAAAGGAGACTTAAACCTCTTCTTTTACATCTGTTGTGAATGAAATATTGTCAAGAGTCAATGTGATATAAATAGCATATTGTCAGCTATATCGACACTTTACCGATCACATGGTTTGTTGACATCCTCAAAAGTTTCAGCGGCTAATGAAATATTCGAGATTATGATATGAAAATATAAATTTTGGTGGAAATAACCTTCTCTTTATAACTGTTAGGAATGTTCCACTTCATAACAACCTATAGTATTTATCAAGTCACATAGTGTTAAGAACGATCGTTTGGCTTGAACTGAGACTAAAAATTGATCATCTGGGAACTTGGACAAATCCTTAAGTATCCACATCATTTTTAGGGTAAAAATGTGGGGATAATACATGATTTTATATCATAGGTTACAATGCATTTACATGTAAAGTATTATATATGATTTAAAAAAAATTTAAAATTTTTTTAAAAAAATCCTGACCTACCGACCCTATTTTTTTCAGAGGGGTGACCGGAACCACACTTATTTTTTTATTTGGCCTGAACAAAATTTACATAGAGACAAATATGCAAGATAAAAATGGATAAAAGCAGAGATGCTAACCATGCTAACCCCATCTGAAGAAAAATAGGAGTACTGACCCCACGAAGCTGGGTCTTCTCACGGCAGGGAGTCTTGGGCCGCTCAAGGCTCTAAGAAGCTCTGGGAGTACAGAAACATTTAGGCTTTTGTATCAAATCATCACGTATATCTGTCAAGATCAGCCATTTTTATCAATCTGATATCAGATAAACTTGTTCTTTTTCAAACGGGATTTTCAAGCTTGGAAGTGATCAATATATATAAATCCACCAATATCAGTCTCGACTACGAAAAAATTTCAGATTGGAAAAAAAATGGAGTTTTTATTACAAGATCAGAGAGCGGGTTTTGGCAAAAAATTTGGATAAACTCCGCCGAAATCGGAGGGGTTGACATCTCTGTAAAAGGACATTTGTAATATGAATCTTTTGATTTTGCTTTGGTGTAATACATGCTTAAGCCAATAACTAATAAACAGGCTTTAATATTATTGCTCAGAGTACATTGAATCTTATTGACAATTGGTCAATTTAATACACCATTTTTGTAACTAGTAATTCTGAAAGCCGACAAGCCGACTTTACTGTCATGCCACTTATTTACGACATATTAATTCCATCGGTAAATGCATCTATCTGTCTATAGTAAAGAGTCATCGTTGCCATACAAATATGTGTTTCATGTTTGTCTTGATAATAATTCAAATGTTGGATTGAACCAATGAAAATTCTGTTCTGTTCTACAAATCTAAGTATCGTAGTTTATCTAGTATAATAAAAAAGTTCTAAATTGCAAGCTATTTTTAGCAGATTTTGGATCAATATGAGACTCTGCAGGAAAAATAAAACTAACAACGCCTTTAAAGTTGTCTTTGTCAAAAGTACAAATTTCCTTCAAATTCAAATTCCATTGGAAGTTTTTGTAGTTGTATCCATTTCCGAAAATATAACAAATTTCAGAATTAAGTTGAAACTACAGTTGAAGGAAAGAAATCTACTTATTATCCATTTGAAATGTTATAAGGCACGGACCATTTGATTTTCAGGGGGAGGGGGGCTGTATTTTTAGAGAAAAATTTTGTGACCCCGATTTTTGCCCCTAAAAAATTTCTTGCAAGCATCTGGGCTAAAAAAATTTTCTGACCCTGATCCTGTCCATTGAGAATAAAATTGGGAAAAGAAATAACATTGCCCGCGAGGCGGCCGAAAAAAATTACCCGGCTGGGGTAAAAATCCCAGCTCCCCTGAAAATCAAATGGTCCATGCCTAACATCACCCAGTACACATTTTGCAGCCTATGTTAATTTCATGCCTCAAGAAATTCTATGGCCAGTGTTGTATGAGATTTTAAAGTCTATGAAAACTGTAAGTTCCGGTTCCGGATTTGCCGTGTTAACTTCCGGCATGAGAATTGCAAGTTCCGGACTTGCGAAATGTGAGGGAAACCTCTGTTTATTCAAACTGCGATGTGACATCTCACATTATTTTGCGAAACATTACTTTTTCTTAATCACTATAAGCACTGTTGGTCTTAATTTTCTTTCAGATTAAGTTATGTATGTTAATAGCGAAACTGAAAGTACATCACAGTTGTCAGTCATGATTTCATCATTAAAGTGAAAAAAGGGCTGAAGTCATTTATAGGCCTATAGAACTTTTGTATTGTTATAAATTCTAGATTAATTTAACTTGTAGTTATATGATTATATTAGTCCCATGTACATGATGTATATTCAGCGTGATTATTAATTTTGAGGGAAATGGATTGTAGTATTTAAATATTTAAATTTCAAAGCGAAAAAACTAAAAAGAAAATGACTGTATTGCATAAAGAAATATATTCAAAGTTCCTTCCAATTGAGGGGCATAAGCCTGATGAGTTTGGTCACAAAAAAAACAGGCAGAAAAATAATGGCCAATATAATTTGGTTATTATAACTAACAAATCAATTGCTGTGGGAAATATGTCAAATATGGCTCAAACTTATTGGCTTTGTTAAAAGTTGCAAGCAATGAAAAATAATGACCCTCAATTGTTATATGGGTTGATTTACTTAAGGCTTGCAAATTTCATAGCTATGGTAAAACTTGATGAAAAATTCTAAACAATATACTGTTATTTGTAAGTTATGTGGGTCAAAAAATGTTATTCTGACCTTATTCTTACAGATTTCATGGGTGTGGAAATAGTTGCAATTAATAATTATGATAATTTATGGTTATCTGTGGTCAGTTTGGGTAGTAAAATATCATTCTGACCTTATGCTTGCAGATTTCATGACTGTGAAAATAGTTGCGATTAATAATTATGATCATTTATGCTTATCTGTGGTTAGTTTGGATAGTAAAATATCATTCTTTACCTTATGCTTGAAGATTTCATGGCTGTGAAAAAAGTTGTGATCATTTATGGCTATATGTGGTCATTTTGGGTCATAAAATATCATTCGAACCTTATGCTTGTAGATTTCATGGCTGTGCAAATAGTTGAAATTAATAATTATGATCATTTATGGCTATATGAGGTCAGATTGGGTTTAAAAAATATCATTCTGACCTTATGCTTGCAGATTTCATGGCTGTGAAAATAGTTGCGATTAATAATTATGATCATTTATGGCTATCTGTAGTCAGGTTGGATCTTAAAATACCATTCTGACCCTATGCTTGCAGTTTTCATGGCTGTGAAAATAGTTGTGATTAATAATTATGATCATTTATGGCTATTTGTGGTCAGGTTGGGTCTTAAAATATCATTCTGACCCTATGCTTGCAGATTTCATGGCTGTGAAAATAGTGTCAATTAATAATTATGATCATTTATGGCTATTTGTGGTCTTTTGGGGACATAAAATATCATTCTGACCATATGATTGCAGATTTCATGGCTGTGAAAATAGTTGCGATTACAAAAAAATGTAATAATTATGATCATTTATGGCTATCTGTGGTCAGGTTGGGTCTTTAAATATCATTCTGACCCTATATGCTTGCAGATTTTTTGCTTGTGAAAATAGTTGTGATTAGCATGATTAGTATTAATGATCATTTATTGCTATCTGTGGCCAGGCTGGGTCTTAAAATTGTCATTTTGACCTTAATACCTTATGCTTACCATTTAGGTTCTCTGTTGGTTGGTTAGTAATAATGTCCTTAGCTATTCCTAAAAACAATAACAACCATAGAAGTTACATGATTTCAAGGAAATATAATAATGTCGAATTCATTTAATATAGATTTGAATTATTTTGATTATAGAAATAATCATTTTTTTACCCGCACATAAAAAGTACAAACAATTTGTTGAGTTTAACTGATTTTTTTCCACAAAGGGTAAGCCCCCGAACCCCCCCCCCCATGTAAAAATGCATAAATGTTGCCCTGATGGTGTGTTTCTTCCTACTGGTTGTTTACAAGTGCATACATTTTGCACCTATTTAAAAATTAAGTTGTGTTTTGTCTCAAAATCAATTTTACTGCAAAACTTAATTGATCCCCACTATCCCCGCCAACCTCTGATTAGAGTATCTCGTCAACTTATAATTATTGGTTTGTCATTTTAATAATTTTAAAAGCTGAATAAATCATTCGGTTCCTATAATCATATACCAACATTAAATTCTAAATAAAAATCATATTTTTAAATATTTCCGTCGTGAGGCACATACTTTAAAATATCATAGACTTTAATATCTCATAAACATGTCAACCCCCGTATGAAATCTGCAAGTATATGACAAAAACCGGAAACAGAACTTGCAGTTTTCATAGACTTTAAAATCTCATACGACACCGTCACCATAACATCATTGAAAGATATGTCACTTTCCAAAATGAAAATGGACATTTTCAGCTGGCCATGGATTCACGTCTTCTTGAATTTGACTATACCGATTTTGAATTTTTCCTAGATTGACTCGCTAACAGTGTGACTGGTGCTGTTAACAGAGCAGGACATTCTTACCCCTCTCTGAGAACCCGATGCCACTCTCATGGGAGTTCACACTGTGAGTGCCTTGCAATTAGTTTTGATTGTTTTGTTTTTTATTTCTGTGCTTTGTAGCTGTTGAACGTCATTGTTTTCCGTGTTCTCGTTTTGGCCATGTCTTTGGATTTTGAATTTTGTAAATACCACTCCTCTGTTCCTTCGGTATTATACTGCCGTTGTTTCATAACATTTTAATCGATTTTCTTATCTTAGCTGGGGCCAAACTTTGTTAACAACTTGTGGGCTCAAAATCTACGCCTTCATTTTCAAATGAAGGGCTACGCTGAGCGCAGCATGATACAACCGCAGCATGTCAACCACTGAAATTTGAACAAGTGTAATTGAAAGTGAGTGTGGACATACTAAAGAGCTTGACACAATAATTGCATGGACACAATAAAGGGATTGACCCAGTAATTAGCTGGACACAAACTAGATAAAATTAAAATTAGCCCTTATGACTCCTTATGGTTCCTCTTTGACCCCTTATAGCTCGAAAACAGTAAGAGCTACACCAAATCCATTGACATACTGCTGAAAGATTATATCAAGTGGAATCCTAAGAAAAAAAATTCCCATTGAAATCTGATGAAAAATAAGAATTTCATGTAATCTGCAAGTTTCCAGTTTTGGCCCCTCGACCTCTTATAGCTCGAAAACGGTAAGAGGTATGACAAATCTTTTGGCATATTTCTGAAAGCTTATATCAAGAGGAATCTAAAGAAAGAATTACCATCAAAATCCGATGAAAAATAAAAATTTTTAGGTGATCTGCAAATTAGCAATTTGGCCCTGTTTGGCCCCTCATAGCTAGGTGAGCAAACAAGTTACCAAAAATCTAATAGCAGAAAGCTGTGTTAATTTTTCATAAGCAATCCATTGAAAAAAACTGCATCAAAATCGGAGAAAAAATAAAAAAAATATTTTTTTTTTTGATTCACCCCTTTTGGGCCCCATTTATCTCAGGAACGGTACATGCTAAGTGAAATCTGTTCGCATACCACAGACTGGTAATTTTTCAGGAGCACACTGAAAGAAACCCCATCAAATCCGATTAATAATAAAGATTCTACAGACAAATATGTGAAAACACCCAATTTAACCCTTTTCTGGTCCCTTTTTAAAAAACAGGTGGGGTCACAATGACCGAAACTACTGCAGGCCTTCCTTTTGTACCAAAGAACATTATGTTAAAATTTCATAAGGATTGATTAACAAGAACAAAAGTTATTGACCAAAAAGAAAAGTGTCTACAGACGACGACAGCAACGACGCCGACGACGACGACAGCACCATACCAATATACGACCGCAAAAATTTTGCGGTCGTATAAAAATCCTTGTCAATTTTTCACCCTGCATGTCTAGATCTCCTTGAAAGCTTTCAAATTTTGGGCGCGCAAGAGAATTGCATTGGTCAAGAGTACTAATCTTCATATGATAAATCATATAATGCCTTACTCATTTCAAAACACATGTAAAACTTCGTCTTCAATGTAAAAGTTAAAGTAACTATCACAGCTGGTATCAAATTCTATAATTATAATGTCTTTCAAAAGTCATGATATCCTCAACTTGCAATACTGTGAAAGTACAATTGTTCGTGGGGTACCAATTTTCGTGGATTTCATGGTTGTCTTGAACCACGAAATTTGATACCCAACGAAATACAAATCTCCCGTTGATTTGTACTGTTGAAAATCTTAAACCACGAATTTAAGAACCCATGAAGTAATGACTTGTCTGCAATCCACGAAAATTGGCATCCACGAATAAAAGTACTTTCACAGTAAACAGGCAGACATCATCCCGCTCAAATTCCGAAAATCAACAAAAACAAAAAATAGACTCATTTAAATGCACTTAAATATGAAAAAGAAAGGAAATGGGGTAAATGTCAAGGAGACAACATCCCATATCCAGGTTAAAGTTTTGTGCTTATACCAACAGGGAAAATTCCAAAGCTATAATTTTCATGAAAAATGTTTTAAGTCGTTCGATAACATATGGTATTTATTTTTTAGTAACAAGTATTTCCTCATGGTATGATGAAAAGAACCACACAATATTTTAAATGCTTGAAAACCGAAAACAGGCATAAATCGATGGACTGTTTTGCCACCCATACAAATAAATTTCATATCCGCGTATATTGTGTTTATAATGCAATCTAAAAATATGCCGAATGCTTTTTAAATGGCATAAAATTATTTAAATATAACATTTAACAACAATTACCCAAATGGAACCTTGCTGTTTCCATCAGTAGTAAAGTGATTACGAAAATGAAAGTAATACGAAGAAAATAGATCACAATGAAATGTTTGTTGTCCCCTTGACCCTAACTATTGACCTCGGCTACGCCTCGGTCAATAGTCAGAGTCTCGGGGACAACAAACTTGCTTTTCGCTCATAACCAGTCAATAATTATAAATTATACAATGTTGATGAAGTTACAGTTAGTAAGAGAGTTACAGAAGGAGGGGTAACGAAAAAAAAAAACACTCATAAAAAAACAATCCAGCAGAATGATGTATGGAATCGTCACATGCACACGCATACAATAAATCAAACAGTAGCATTACTGTATAGGTCTTTTCAGGGAAAGAACATATTCGCACTTCGGTTTCAGTTTCGGCATTCAGATACAATAGAATAAGTCAGTTATCGGCCTGTGTTAGAGGTTATCCCCCTTTAAATTTTTTTTTTTTTTGTTTGTTTGTTTGTTTGTTTGTTTGTTTTGTTTTTTGTTTTTTTTTTCTAACTTGACCAATAATCATTACATTTTTGATAACATCATTTTAATTCTATAGTACTTTATCAAGTTAAAATATATGTATTTTTTAAATATTACAAATGATTTATAGACATAATCGATTAATGTTTAATTTTATTTTGGTTTGTTTAACATTTTCACTTAAATAATACAAAAAAATGTATCATGGAATCTGCATGCGATTAATGATAACCGAAAGGGCTTAACAAATACATCTAAGATCATTTAGAAAACTAGATGTTGTCGGAAACGACAGCTATCCCCGCACTCCCTGTTTGACACAGAAAACAGTTGTTATACACCCTTGGCATAATTTTTTTCATTATCTTTGAAATCTACCTATTGATAGTCATTATTGTTACTAAAAGAATTCTAGGATATATGGTTGCTAAGTAGAATTCCAAAAAATAAGTGGTCTTTGAGACTTTCAGGAAATTAACCAAAATTGGAATAAATATTTTTGAAATCCAGATGATGAAAATGTTTTTCCTAAACTAAATAAACAATTTAAGTATGGTTGCTAGGTAGAATTCCAAAAAATAAGTGGTCTTTGACACTTTCAGGAAATTTACCAAAATTGGAATCAAATATTTTTGAAATCCAATTTATGAAAATGTCCGTCCTAGACTACACAAACATTTTA
>MJUU01013016.1:0-42698 GCA_002080025.1 Modiolus philippinarum | reverse complement strand
GATTTCCAGGTTGGTACCCCCAAGGTCAAGGTCACAGTTGCTAAAAATAGACTAAAATTTCAATAAAATTTTGGTTTCTGAACGATTACTTGAGTATTCTGCATCTGATCAAAACCAAACTTGGTCACTTGCTTACTTATCACAATAGACAAAATCCCATAGATTTTAGTGTTGATACCACCAAGGTCAAGGTCACAGTTGCTAAAAATAGATTAGTATTACATATTATTTGTTGGAACTACACATTATATCAAAACCAAACCAGTTTCAGTGCCTATTTATCACAGGAGAAAGATCCTTTCTAATAATATTTGATAAATATATATTGTATATAGTTATGCCTTTAATAATTTATGGGTTTCGATTGCAAGGAGGCGGGGGCATCCGTGTCCCATGGACACATTCTTCCATTTTTTTTAATTTTTACTCTGATTTTCATCCAAATTTTGGCAATGGATTCTTATGAAAAATTAACATAGCACTGCAACATCAGGTTTTTGTTTCCTTCTTGAGCTATGAGGGGCTGAACAGGGCCAAAATTACATGCATGCGGATTACCTAAAATTTTTATTTTCATTGGATTTTGGTGGGATTTTTTTCTTTGGATTCCTCTCATTGAAAGTTTTCAGTAATGTGTTCAGGGATTTGGCATAGCTCTTACCACTTCTGAGCTATAAGGGGTTAAAGAGGCCAAATTTGCAATTTTTTTTAAATATCTGAAATCTTTATTTTCATCAGATTGTGATGGGATTTTTGTCTCACCTGTGACGAATGCCGCGAAGGCGAGACATAGTGACCATAGATTCCGTCGTCCGTGTCGGCGTCGTCGTCAACATTTGGTTAACCCAAATGTTAAACTTTTTTTGAACTTTCTGAAATCTTGCTCAATAGCAATGAATTTTTGACACAATATTCAGTACAACTTCATTATTGAATCCCAAGTATAGTTTTGAAAAAAAATAATTCCAATTTTTCCGTATTTTGCCATTTGTTGGACTTAGTTTATTTCAATAAATTTTTTTTGTTACCATTATATCGCAACACCTACATGCCATATACAGTTGATGATTGGTAGGTGGTTACATCTTTAGTAGTTACCAACATCCATTCCAGAATTATGTCACCTTGACCTATATTTTCCGCATCAATAAATTTTGCACTTTGGTCCATAATATCAACAAAGTTTAAACAAATTGGAACTTAGTAAATTTAATTTTGACATAGAATTGTTGCATGTAGTGTATAGGTTAGCAATAAACTTTCAACTTCCAGGATTTTATTCCGGTTCCAACTTTGGTAAATTTCCTGAAAATGTCCAAGACTTATCAATTTTAGAAATTTTTGAATACAATCAAATATTTTAGCAATTTCTCATACCAGACATAATTCTGAAAATTAAGAATAAAAATATGGTTCCAATTTCGATAAATTTCCTGAAAATCTCAAAGACAAGCAATTTTTGGGAAATCTTTTTAGCGACATTGCTTTTTGATTGAATTATAGTGAAAACAATTTTTCAATGCTTAGATCATGTAGATTTCAAAAATTTTTATTCCAATTTGGTAAATTTCCTGATACTCTCAAACTGAGTCAAAGACAAGCAATTTTTTTAAATTCTTGTTAGCAACCATGCTTTTTGGATGATTTTTTTGTCAAAACTTATATTGCCAATTGTTAGATTTCAAAAATTTTCAGTAAATTTCCTGATACTCTCAAAGACCAGTTATTTCATAGAATTTTTAGTAACCACATCTTAATATAAGCCAAATTATAATGATAGCGGAGTGAGCAGGCGAGACACCAGGTTCCGCAGAACCTTTACGAATTATTGTCTTTGGATTCCTCTCATTGTAAGCTTTCAGCAGTATATCAATGGATTTGGCATAGCTCTTACCGTTTCTGAGTTATAAAGGGTCAAACTGGCCAAAATTGCAATTTTTAGAAACATGTGAAATCTTTTGTTTTTTAACAGATTGTTATTGGATTTTTTTTCATTTGATTTCTCTCATTGTAAGCTTACAGTGTTATGTCATTGAATTTTGTGTAGCTCTTACAGTTTTCGAGCTATAAGGGGTCAAAGGGGCCAAAATTGATTTAAGCTTTGTCAATGTCCTTATTGTGTCCAGCAAATTACTGTGGCCATATTCATTTTGGTTTACACTTTTTCAAATGTTCTAATTTAAATTACACTTACCTGTTGAATTGGTACCTGTGTAAACATTCGTAACGCTCAATGTTTTCTATTAATGAAAGAATTTTATAGTGCATGAGTAATGTTATTAAGATGACAAATTCATATCACAATAATGTAATTATTGAACACAGACAGAAAATTCATTAAACTAGAATCATTTTACATTTCTTGCTTGTTTATAGATGCGGACCGTGGCTCTATAGGTCCTTTTATTTTTTTCTGATTTGGCAGACCATAGGTCCCCAACTGTAAACAAATCAGCACATGGACCATTAGAGCTACAGTTCCGCAGCGAGCTTATTATACTCCCCACTTGAAAAGTGGGGGGTATGTAGTGATGGGTTGTCTGTCCGTCCGTTACACCTGAGGGTACCCATCTCTTATCCGCTACTCCTCGTGAACCACTTAATAGATTTTCATGAAACTTTAAAACAGTCTTTGTGACACAATGAAGATGTGAACCTCCTATTTTAGAATTTGATTTAATTGATTTTTGGGGTTTCCCATAGCAAAACATGGACTTAGCCATCATATTACAAGTGGGTACCCATCTCTTATCCGCTACTCCTCCTGTACCGCGGAATAGATTTTCATGAAACTTTAACAAAGTCTTTGTGACATAATGTAGATGTGCACCTCCTATTTTGGAATTTGATTTAATTGATTTTTTGGGTTTCCCATAGCAAAACATGGACTTGGCCATCATATTACCAGTGGGTACCCATCTCCCATCTGCTACTCCTCCTGAACCACTGAATAGATATTCATGAAACTTTAACACAGTCTTTGTGACATAATGCAGATGTGCACCTCCTATTTTAGAATTTGATTTAATTGATTTTCAGGGTTTCCCGTAGCAAAACATGGACTTAGCCATCATATTACTAGTGGGTACCCATCTCTTATTCGCTACTCCTCCTGTACCGCGGAATAGATTTTCATGAAACTTTAACAAAGTCTTTGTGACATAATGTAGATTTGCATCTTTTATTTAAGAATTTGATTTAATTGATTTTTTGGGTTTCCCATAGCAAAATATGGACTTGGCCATTATACTACAAGTGGATACCCATCTCTTATCCTCCTGAATCAGTGGATAGATTTTCATGAATTATTTACAGTCTTTGCATTTTTGTGTCGCCTGCATCTAGTGCAGGATCAACACATAAGGATCACTATCCATCGTCTTGCATCCGTCTGTCTGTCCGTCTGTCCGTCTGTATGGCTAAAAAAAATTTAAGCATTATCCGCATCTCCTCCTAAACCGCTGGGCACTTTTCAACCAAACATGCAGGAATGCTTCAGTATATGTTTAAGATGTGCACCATACAATTTGTTTTTCTTTAATTTTGTTTTTTAAAGATTTTATGCTGTTTTTGGACTTTGAAAAAGAAAGGAAATGGGGTAAATGTCAAGGAGACAACATTTCATATCCAGGTTAAAACGACCAAAAACAAAACATCTAGGGGTCACCATATGGTCTTCAACACAGTGAGAACCTCACACCATATAGTAAGCCCTAAATGGCCCCAGAAAGGTGAAAAAGTGAATAAATCAATGGAAACAAACCACATCCAATAGCCCAAATATCAAGAAACTAAAATTTTATAAGAAGACAAGGACAAGCCAATGACCAACATATTCCTGACTTGGGACAGGCGCAAAAATTGCAGTGGGGTTAAACTCGTTTTCTTGGATCCAAACCATCCCCTATGTGTGGTGAATGGGTAAAAATAAATACACAAAAAGACTCACAGTAAAAATCAAACTAGAAAAAAGTCCATCTTATCAAGACGAGTACCCTTACAATGAAGTACATAAAACATGAAGACAATACACACAGGTACTGTCCGGACAAATGCTCGCAGTTACTGACAGCTAGCTTAGGACATAATTTCCGTTGACTATGATATCAAGCCTTCTTACATATGGAAATTCAATTGAAATACTTCTAAATAGATTTGGTATAACAACACCATCAATTATGAAAGAAGAACATGATATTGTGCAATGCCAAATACTGCCAATATGAAAAATTGTTTAAATTTAGTTATGGTGTAAAGCATTTTAGGAGATGATCAATATTTTTGCCAACAAAAACCAGAAGTAAAGATTTAACAACAATGCTGTATTTATATCCTTTATGAATAAGTTTGTTCAACAGATTAATAAGTTTGGAAGGACAATTTTTGAATTTATGCGCTTTGTAAATGATATTGCCATAGAAGTTTGGATGTGAAATGCCCTGATGTATAAGAGCATTGTCATTTTAGCTTACTGGAGTCTTGAGGGTATGTCTCCATTATCCGCAACTCCTCCTAAACCGCTTGGCACTTTTCAACCAAACTTGCAGGAATGCTTCTATATGTTGAAGATGTGCACCATGCATTTTGTTTTTTAAAAATTTTACGCTGTTTTTGGACTTTGCCATTTTAGCTTACTGGAGTCTTGAGGGTATGTCTCCATTATCCGCAACTCCTTCTAAACCCCTTGGCACTTTTCAACCAAACTTGCAGGAATGCTTCAGTATATGTTGAAGATATGCACCATGCATTTTGTTTTTTACAGATTTTACGCTGTTTTTTTTTACTTTGCCATTTTAGCTTACTGGAGTCTTGAGGGTACATCTCCATTATCCGCAACTCCTCCTAAACCGCTTGGCACTTTTCCACCAAACTAGCAGGAATGCTTCAGTATATATTGAAGATGTGCACCATACATTTTGTTTTTCTTTATTTTGTTCTTTCTGGATTTTAGGCTGTTTTTTTTACTTTGTCATTTTAGTTTATTGGAGTCTAGGGATATGCCTCCATTATCCTCAACTCCTAATAAATGGCCCTGTATTTTTCTATCAAACTCAGAGGAATGCATGCTTCAGTATATAATTTAGATGTGCAACTTGGACTTTGTAATTCTATTTTGAACATAAGAATTCTTAAATATATATAGTGCAGGCGACACATGTGTTCCGTGGAACACCCATGCATTTTATTTGACATAACATTTTTGTGCACCTGATATATTAAAATATAATTTGATTTGATGGATTTTCATTTTTTTAAATGAAATTGGGGTGGGGGGTATATATCAGTGAGCTTTGCTCGAAGTTTTTCTAGTTTATTTTTATGTCACAGAGAAATAAATGCCCTAAGCTCTACCTCAGATGTTGTGAACCTCTCACATAACTTGAACAATTTCAGAAGGTCCATTTGACTTTTAACTTATTCAGGTTCAACTGTACATAGCAAATTGTGACAACTCATTATTCATACTACTATTTCCTTCCCCCCAAAAAGGTAAGGGGCATATTGTATATATGGTTTGTGTGTGCACAGATTTCTGTTCAGCAGCAAAAAAATGTGTTGCATTGATTCATTGAAAATCATTTGATATTAAGTGTGAAGCTTGGAACTGATGAATGACATGATATAAAGACATAACAGTACATTGACGTAATTACAAAAATGCAATAAAAGGATGATGCTTAGAAATGCAGGAAAAATCTAGCATGTGGTGATTATATTCCCTATTCCTGGTGAATCCTTATATTGCATTTATATCAAGTCAATGTACTAATGTGTATCATGTGTTTACACTGCAACTATAAAAGACTTGATTTAAGGTGTCTGCAGGGTATTATTAGCTCACCTGGCCAAAGGCCATGTGAGCTTTTGCCATCACTCAGCATCTGTCGTCCGTCCGTCCGTTAACTTTTATTCAAAGATCTTCTCCTCTGAAACTGCTGGGCCAATACTAACCAAACTTGGCCTGAATCATCACCAGGGTATGCTTTGTGATTTTTATGTCCGTAGACCAAACAACATGGCCACTGTTACTAAAAATAGAACATAGGGGTAAATTGCCGTTTTTTGCAAATTACTCGAAAACCGTTACAGATATCATAGACCTGACAGAGTAAAAATAATCAGCATGATGAGATCTACCCATCCTGCAATTTTGAAGAATATCCGATAACCCATCTTGGAGTCATTGCCCCTTTTCCGTAAAATTTTCGTTTTTTGTTACTTTTAGCCTTATATATTGAAAATGGTAGAAGATAGAAGTAAAGTTTAAATTACAAAAATGGTCAGTATAGTAAGATCCACATTTCCTGCAATTTTGAAGAAAATCTGACAACCCACATAGGAGTTATGGCCCCTTTTTCTTTGAATTTTCATGATTTTTTAACATTTTCACTTTTATTTGAAAAACTGTTTGAGATGGAGGTTAAATGTAAATTACAAAAGTGTTGAGCTTTTCCAGGACTACAATGTCTACATATGTCCAGCAGATTAGCATCTCATCCACGATGGCCACCACTAGGGAACATAGTTTAACATAGGACCCTATGGGAAATGCATTCAAAGATCTTCTCCTCTGAAACCACAGAGCCAATGTGGACCAAATTTTGTCACAATAGTCCTCAGGTGGTCCCCTATAAAGTTTGTGATTTTTGTAGTTGTACCTCCTCCAAGATGGCCGCCAGCGGGGAACATAGTTTAATATAGGGACCCTATGGGGAATACATTTAAAGGTCTTTTCTCCTGAAACCACTATACAATACAATACAATATCTTTTATTTCCTAAAGAATGGGCCCACATGGGTTTATACACATACATTTATACAACATAAAGCCAATAGGAACCAAACTTGGATACAATTGTCCTTGGCTGGTCCCCTTTAAAGTTTGTGATTTTTATGTTTGTACCTCATCCAAGATGGTCGTCAGCACAGGACATAGTTTAACATAGGACCCTTATGGGAAATGTATTCAAAGATCTTCTTCTCTGAAAATACTGAGCCAATTGGAACCAATAGTCTTTAGGTGGTCCCCTTGAAAGTTTGTGATTTTGACGTTCGTACCTCATCCAAGATGGCCGCAAGCGTGGAACATAGTTTAATATAGGGACCCTATGGGAAATGCATTCAAATGTCTTCTCCTCTGAACCTACTGAGCCAATTGGAACCAAGTTTGGTTACAATTGTCTTTGGGTTGTCCCTTTCAAAGCTTGTAATTTTTATGTTTGTAACTCATCCATGATTGAAAATGTAACATCTGGTGAACTGATTTATAGTATGAATGGGTGGTCTCTTCGTGGCAATGAATAAAACCAGTCACCAGGTGAGCGATACATGCTCGTGTGAGCCTCTAGTTTTGATAATATTAGCGGATAGCTTGAAAAATCTATTATAGATTTTGTTCATACTTTACAAGTGTTTTGAAATCATTATATAGTTTACATATAAAAAATAAGAATTGGGTGTCACCGTTGAAATAAGAGATGTTAATTTCTCTAGTGATATCTGTTAAATTCTTTTATGAAATTATCTCCCTTGCATAATTTCTGTGATCTGTAAATCCAGCAACAGATTTAAAGCTTGTTTGTTTCAGATCATGTTTTTGTAAGGAAAATGTTGTGAAAGTGGTTAGGAATAATAATTTTAAATACTTTGGAGCTTCCTCTACATTTTAAATAATTATTTTGTTAAATTTTTTGATGAATGAAACCTAAATGAACAAGTATTCGACAAAAATGGCGGAATAATACCACTGAGACACCTTAAGGTAAAATTGATGAAAATGATAATTTAGAAAGTGAAGCAGATGTCGGTAGCTTTGGATAAATCCATGCTTTCTAGCAATGTCATGGAAAACATGGAAAAAATTTTAAGGAAACGTTGATTTCACTGACAAACAGTTATAAGGTCTGTTACAGTAATAATTATCATTTATGATTATACATTTAATGTATTTTCCTTTTTCTAATAGAGAGGTTACAGTTTAAAAGCAATTCTCAGACATATCTGATCACTGAATTTCATGAAAATTTTTATGTAGAAGGGACTCAATATTTAGATGTGCAAATTGTCAGGGACTTTTCATTCTGCAGTCTTTAGAAGAGTTATTTCCCAATTTCAAGCTGAAATCAGCAAATATTTTGACACCTTTGCTTGCAAGAGCAACTCTTCTTAAACTGTTCAACAGAATTTCATGAAACTTAGTAAATAGAAAGAAACAATATGGGGGTTTGCCAATTGAAATGGACTTTTCTTCCTACAATTTTTGGCTTGTTGAACTTGGAAATCAGCAGACATTTTAATCCTATCCTTGCAAGTGCAACTTCGAATAAGTCCTTATAAATGGATTAAAACCAAATAATATGAATGTTTCTGTGATGCTGATCATGCAAGCTTGTTACTATGGTTTTGAATCATAGTTCAAATTGGATGCCAGCAAAGAACTGAAATCCCTAAACAAAATATAAACAAAACCCTTCTTTAGAGCCGCTATCTTTAGGGCCCATGAGAAATACATCTAAATATCTTTTTTTTCTCTAGAATCTTTGAATGGATTGAAACCAAACAGAGCATGAACATCAGTTATGATGTGCTGACCAGATGTTGTACTTTGGTGTCAATCTGTCTTCAAAGATGTCTGGACATTGGACCCTTATACATTCAAAAATTCTTTAGAGAACTACTGAATGGATGACATGAATGTCCTTTACGAGACACAGACCAGTGTAGTTACTTTGCGAAAGGTTATGTTACCCATAACTTGAAGTCATCATTGCAAACGTTTTGTGGTCGACATTACAATTTTGTTGATATCTGTATCCTAGATGACAACAGATCTTAAATCCTTTAACAACTTAAGTTTGTTCTTTTCCTTTACTGGATTTGACTTAATTATCAGAATTGACATGTTCAAGACAGCAGGTGTCTTGTAAGAAACAGATGAAGCTTTATACTTTATACTCAACTGGTGCACCTGATCTCACCCATGGTTTTTAAATGGTTTTGTGTTGTTCATCTGAATGTATGTCCTTTTTTTTTCTTTTCTATGTATAGTATACATACTTGTGTGATGTTTTTGCTTCATAGTGTTTCTGATGTTGCCATTATATTTGGTCTATACTTTTTATACAACCGCAAAAAACCTTTGAGGTCGTATACTGGTATGATACTGTCGGCGTCTATGTCTGTAGACTCTTCGTTTCCGTGCTATAACTCCAGTTCTGGTTGATCAATCCTTATGAAATTTTAACATAATGTTCCTTGTCACAGGAGGAAGGCTTGAATTGGTTTTTGGTGTACTGACCCCTCCCGTTTTTAGCTCACCTGACTATGCCAGGGTGAGCTATTGCCATCACTTGG
This sequence comes from Modiolus philippinarum, assembly GCA_002080025.1. Taxonomy (NCBI): domain Eukaryota; kingdom Metazoa; phylum Mollusca; class Bivalvia; order Mytilida; family Modiolidae; genus Modiolus; species Modiolus philippinarum. The sequence goes on along the minus strand of MJUU01013016.1, from coordinate 33,344 downwards.
CGTCCGTCGTCCGTCCGTCGTTAGCTCACTTTCAAAAATCTTCTCCTCTGAAACCACTGGGTCAAATGGAACCAAACATTAACCGAATCATCAATAGGGTATCTAGTTTCAAATTTATTATTTTGTATGTCTTAGGTCAAACAACATGGCTGCCGTTACTAAAAATAGAACATAGGGGTAAATTACAGTTTTTGGCAAATAACTCAAAAACCGTTACAGATATCAAGAATCTGACATCGCGTAAAAATGATCAGCATAAGAAGATCTACCAATGCTGAAATTTTGAAGAAAATCTGATGACCCGTCTAAGATTTATTGCCCTTTTCCGTAAAATTTTCAATATTTTGATGTTTTTCATTATTTATGCCCCCGCCGCTAGGCGGTCGGGGGCATTAAGGTTTACCCTGATCCGTACGTCCGTCCGTACGTCCATCTTTTTGGTTTCCGGATGATAACTTGAGTATCCTGCATGGGATCAAAACCAAACTTGGTCACATGCTTACCGAACCCTATTGATTTCCAGGTTGGTACCCCCAAGGTCAAGGTCACAGTTGCTAAAAATAGACTAAAATTTCAATGAAATTTTGGTTTCCGGATGATTACTTGAGTATTCTGCATCTGATCAAAACCAAACTTGGTCACTTGCTTACTTATCACAATAGACATAATACCATAGATTTTAGCGTTGATACCACCAAGGTCAAGGTCACAGTTGCTAAAAATAGATTAGTATTACATATAAGACTGTTTCTCAGATTATTTGTTGGAACTACACATTATATCAAAACCAAACCAGTTCCAGTGCCTATTTATCACAGGAGAAAGATCCTTTCTAATAATATTTGATAAATATATATTGTATATAGTTATGCCTTTAATAATTTATGGGTTTCGATTGCAAGGAGGCGGGGGCATCCGTGTCCCATGGACACATTCTTTCATTTTTTATTAAAAAAAAACTATAACAGATAGAGGTTAAGTTTAAATTGCAAAAATGTTCAGCTTGTTAAGATCTACCCACATGTATATTTTGAAGAAAATCCAAATACCTATTTATGAGTTGTGGTCCTTTATTGGTTAAATTTTTCGTGATTTTTAATTTTTTGTCCTATATTTCAAAAACGCTTTGAGATAGAGGTCAAGTTTAAATTGCAAAAATGTTCAGCATGTTAAGGACTATAATTTATAGAACACATTCAAGTTTTCCGAACGCTTCCAAGATGGCCGCCAGCGGGGAACTTAGTTTACCATTTGACCTAATGGGAAAATTCATACAAAGAACTTCCTCTTGAGAACCACTGCATGGATTTGAACCAAACTCGGCATGAATGATGCTTATGAGGTGCTGACCAGGTGTTGTTACTTTGGTGCCGATCCATCATCCAACATGGCCGCCAGCGGGATCTTAATTTTAACATTGGACCCTATGGGAAAATGCATACAAAGAATTTCTACTTTAGAACCACTGAATGGATTTGAACCAAACTGGCATGAATGATGTTTATGAGGTGCTGACCAAGTGTTATTACTTTGGTGCCAATCTGTCATCTTACATGACCGACAGCATTGGACCCTATGGGAAATGCACACAAAGATCTTCTAGAGAACTGCTGAATGGATTTAAATCAAACACGACATGAATGATGCCTGTCAGAAGCTGACCAAGTGCCACCAGCTGTGAACTTAATTTAACATAAGATCTTCGAGAGAGAACTGCTTAATAGATTTAATCCAAACTTTGCTTATGAGAAGCTGACCAAGTGTTGTTACTTCAGTTCTGATCCATCATCCAACATGGCTGCCAGCAATGAATTGGACCCTAAGGGGAAATACATACTAAGATATCATGGAAAACCATTGAATGGATTCAATTTAAACATTGCATAAATGAAACTTGTGAGATTTTGACCAAGCTTGTTACTTTGGTGCTGATCCGTCTTCCGACATGGCCACCAGTACCAAAACTTAGTTTAACATTGGACCCAGTGGGAAATGCATAAAAAGATCTTCTCTGAAACTGCTTGAACAATTTCAGTAGAATTTTGATAAGATAGTCCTTACGTGACCCTCTTCAAAGTTTTATGTTAAATAGCTGCCAGCAGGGAACGTAGATTAACATAGGTCCCTTAAGTTTGGAAACTGCATTCAACAATCTTCTCTGAAACTGCTTGAACAATTTTAATTAAGTTTTATAAAAAGTTTCTGATTTTTATATACATACACCACCTAAGATGGACCATCAATTTTTTTGGGAATTATAGTGCTGCAGGACCCAGATGAGCGATACAGGCTCTTGAGAGTCTTTTGTTTAAAAAGGGCCAAATTAGGTGTTTTCATATATTGGGCTGTAGGATATTTATTATTTATCAGATTTTGATAGGGGTTCTTTCAGTGTACTCCTGGGGAAATTTCCAATCATTAGTATGCAACGGATTTCACGTCACATGTACCATTTATGAGATAAATGGGTCCCAAAAGGGGGAATCTCAAAAATTTTCTCAAAAATCTATTTTTGTCTCACCTGCGACGAATGTCGCGAAGGCGAGATATAGCGACCATAGATTCTGTCTTCTGTGTGGGTGTCGGCGGCTTCGTTTACATTTGGTTTACCCTATAATGTTAAACTTTTTTTAATTCAATAACTATCTGAAATCTTACTCAACATCAATGAAATTTTGACTCAATATTTAGTACAACCTTATTATTGAATCCCAAGTTTATTTTTGAAAAAAAAAATCCAATTTTTTCTGTACTTTGCCATTAGTTTTTTCAATCAATTTTTTTTGTTTGCAACATATCCCAGCACTTACATGCCATAGACTAATGATTATTGGTAAGTGGTTACATCTTTAGTAGTTACCAACATCCATAACAGAATTATGTTACTTTGACCTATATTTTCCGCTTCAATGAATTTGGCTTAATTTTCTATTTAGGTCGATCCATATATCAACAATGTTAAAATAAAATTGAGAGTAAGGACTTTAATTTTGATTGAAGATTTGTTGCATATAGTCCATAGATGCACAATGAAGCTTTCGGAATTTGATTCCGGTTCCAATTTTGGTAAAATTTCCTGAAAATGTCCAAGACTTAACAATTTTTGAAATTTTTGCATACAATCAAATATTTTAGCCATTTCTTCATCCAAGGCATAATTATGAAAACTAAGAATTAGAAAATATTGTTCAAATTTTGGTAAATTTCCTGAAACTCTCAAAGACAAGCAATTTTGGGGGAATTCTTGTATTCAACCATGTGTTTTGATGAATTTTAGTCAAAAAAACAATATTTGCAATGGTAAGATTTCAAAAATTGTGTTAAATGGGTCCCAAGAGGATTCCAATTTCGGGGAATTTGCTGAAACTGTCAAAGACCAGTTATTTATTGGAATTCTACCTAGCAACTACATCCTAATATAGGCAAAATAGAATGACAGTGGAGTGAGCAGGCGAGACACTAGGTTCCACGGAACCTCTACGAATTATTTTCATTATTTGCCTGATATTGATGCAGTTTATTTATTAGATTCCTTTTGAAAAATTAATGTAGCTCTCAGCTATTTTATTTTCGGTAACTTCTTTTTACCCAGCAATGAGGGGTCGTAAGGTGCCAAAACTGCAAACTGCGGATTACCTAAAATTTTTATTTTTCATAGGATTTCGATGGGATTTTTTCTTTGAATTCCTCTTGATATAAGCTTTCAGTACTATGCCAAGGGATTTGGCATAGCTGTTACCGTTTTCGAGCTACAAGGGGTCAAAGGGGCCAAAATTGTACTTTTTCGAAATATGTGAAATCTTTATTTTCATCGGATTGCGATGGGATTTTTTTTCTTTGGATTCCTCTTGATATAAGCTTTCAGTAGTATATCAACAGATTTAGTGTCTCACCTACTGTTTTCGAGCTACAGGGGGTCAAAGGGGCCAACATTGCAATTTTTCGAAATATGTGAAATCTTTATTTTTCATTGAATTTTGATGTTTTTTTTTCTTTGGATTCCTCTTGATATAAGCTTTTGGTATTATGTCATAGGATTTGGTGTAGCTCTTACCGTTTCCGAGCTATAAGGGGTCAAAGGGGCTAAAATTGCAATTTTCAAAATATATAAAATCTTTTATTTTTTTAATGGATTGTAATGGGTTTGTTTCTTCCGATTCCTTTTATTGTATAGTTTAAATAAAGTAGTATGTTGACTGTTGACCAATTTGACATATCTCTTGCCATTTCTGATTTATATAAGGAATCATAAGCGCTAGTTTTTATTTTCCTTAGCTTCTGTGCAGCTAATCTTTATTGTATCCATTCGATTACTGTGTCAAGCTCTTTACTGTGTCCTCATTCATTTTGAATTAAACTTGTTTGAATTTCAGTGTTTGACATGCTGTGGTCGTTTCGTGCTGCACTCGGCATAGCCCTTTGTTTTAGCACACTTGGCTAGAGCCAGGGTGATCTTTTACCATCACTTTGCGTCTGTCGTGACCATCGTCCGTCTGTCGTAAACTTTTCATTCAAAGATCTTCTCCTTTGAAACTACTGGGCCAATTCGAACCAAACTTGGCCAAAATAGTCTTTGGGTGGTCCCTTGCAAAAAAGGCGTTTTTTCAGGGTTCGGGCTATATCCAAGATGGCCACCAGTGAGAAACATAGTTTAAACATTTGACCCTATGGGAAAACATGTTATCTGAAACAACAGAGCCAATCGGAAACAAACTTGGCCACAATAGTCCTTGGGTGGTCCCCTGCAAACAAGGTGTTTTTCAGGTTCCTGCTACAAGGATATCCAAGATGGCCGCCAGCCAGGAACACAGTTTTAACATTGGACCCTATGGGAAAACACATTCAAAAAAAGATCTTCTCTGCAACTACTCAGCCAATTGGCACCAAACTTGGCCATAAGGGTCCTTGAGTGGTCCCTTACAAAAAAGGGGTTTTTCAGGTTTGCGCAATATCCAAGATGGTTACAAGCAGGAACATAGTTTTAACATTGGACCCTGTGGGAAAATACATTCAAAGATCTTCTTCTCTGAAAATACTGAGCCAATTAGCAGCAAACTTAATCACAATAGTCCTTTGGTGGTCCCTTACAAAAAAATTGTTTTTCAGGTCCGCACGATACCCAAGATGGCCGCCAGCGGGATGGTTTCAACAATGGACCCTATGGGAAAACACATTCAAAGATCTTCTCTGAAACTACTCAGCCAATTGGCACCAAACTTGGTCACAATAGTCATTGGGTGGTCCCTTACAAAAAAAGTGTTTTTCAGGTTCACACTATATCCAGGATGGGCGCCAGCAGGAACATGGTTGTAACATTGGACCCTATGGAAAAGGAATTCAAAGATCTTCTCTTCTGAAACTACTGGGCCAATTGGAACAAAACTTGGCCACAATAGTTCTTGGTAGTTCCTTACTTAGAGGGTGTTTTTTAGGTCCGCCCTATATCCAACATGGCCGCCAGTGGGGAACATAGTTTTAACATTGGACCCTAGTGGAAAAGACATTCAAAGATCTTCTACTCTATAAGTACTGGGCCAATTGAAACCAAACCTGGCCACAATAGTCTTTACGTGTTCCCTTGCAAAAAGGTGTTTTTCAGGGCCAAGCGATATCCAAGATGGCTACCAGCCAGAAGCATAGTTTTAACATTGGGCCCTATGGGATAACATGTTCAAAGATCTTCTCCTTTGAAACTATTGAACCAATTACAGGTAAACTTTGCCACAATAGCTCTTTGGTCTTTGGTGATCCCCTGCAAAAAAGGTGTTTTTTCATGTTCCCGCTATATTCAACATGGATGACAGCAGGGAACACAGTTTTAACATTGTACCGTATGGGAAAAACACATTTAAAGGTCTTCTCCTTTGAAACTGCTGAGCCAATTGGAACCAAACTTTGCCACAATAGTCCTTGGGTGGTCCCCTGCAAAAAAGTGTTTTTCAGGTCTGCACTTTACCTAGCATAACGGCCAACGGGGAACTTAGTTTTTACATCAGACCCTATGGGAAGACACATTCAAAGATCTTCTCCTATGAAATTACTGAGACAATGGAACCAAACTTGGTCAAAATAGTCTTTATGTGGACCCCTGAAAAGAATTTTGTTTTCTTTTTCATGTTCCCACTTTATTCAAGATTGCTGCCAGCAGAGAACATAGTTTGACATTGGACCCCATGGGGAACACTAACAGAGGTCTTCTCCCCTTAAACTAATACGGCATATTGGAACTATAGTTTAATTATGTACATGTATATGGGCTCTTGAACATAAAATGTCTATGTTAATCAAGGACCAGCGATACGGCCCTTGAGAGCCTTTTGTTCAGGTTCCTGCTATATCCAAGATTGACGCGAGCTGGGAATACAGTTTTAACATTGGATCCTATGGGAAAACATGTTCAAAGATGTTCTCTTAAACCATTTGGCCAATTGGAACCAAACTTGGCCACAATAGTCCTTGGGTGGTCCCCTGCAAACAAGGTGTTTTTTCAGGTTCCTGCTCATGTATATTTAAGAAGGCCGCCAGCCGGGAACACAGTTTCAACCTTGGACCCTATGGGAAAACAAGTTAAAAGATCTTCTCTGAAACTGCTGAGCCACTTGGAACTAAACGTCGCCGCAAAAGTCTTTGGGTTGTCCCTTGCAAAAAGTTGTTGATGGCATACAGCGGGAAACACAGTTTTAACATTGGAGAAAAAAAACTTGGGCAGAATAGTCCTTGGGTGGTCCCCTGCATAAAATGTGTTTTTAGCTCACAGCTTTTGCCATCAATTTGCGCTTGTTGTCCGTCCGTACTGCGTAAACTTTTCATTCAAAGATCTTCTGCTCTTAAACTACTGGGCCAGTTGGACCCAAACTTGGCTACAATAGTCGTTGGGTGGTCCTTTACAAAAAAGCTGTTTTTCAGGTCCGCCCCTATCCAAGATGGCCACCAACGGGAAACATAGTTTTAACATTGACGCTTTGGGGATCTTCTCTGACACTACTGAGCCAATGGGAACCAAACTTGGCCAGAATAGTCCTTGGGTGGTCCGCTGCATTAAATATGTTTTAGCTCACCTCGCTAATGCCAGGGTGAGCTTTTGTCATCACTTTGCGTCCGTCGCCCGTCCGTCCGGCGTAAACTTTTCATTCAAAGATCTTCTCTTTAACTACTGGGCCAATTGGCACTAAACTTGGCCACAATAGTCATTGAGTGGTTCCTTACAAAAACTGTTTTTCAGGTCCAACTTATATCTAAGGTGGCCGCCAGCAGGGAACATAGTTTTAATATTGGACTCTTTGGCAAAAATCATCCAAAAATCTTCTTCTCTGAAACTACTGAGCCAATAGGCACCAAACTTGTTTACAATAGTACTTGGGTGGCCCCTTACAAAAAAAATTGTTTTTCAGGTCCGCACGAAACCCAAAATGGCCGTCAGTGGGAAACATGGTTTTAACATTGGACCCTATGGGAAAACACATTCAAAGATCTTCTTCTCTGAAACTACTCAGGCAATTGACACCAAACTTGGTCACAATAGTCATTAAGTGGTCCCTTACAAAAAAGTGTTTTTCAGGTATATCCACGCAGGCATATAGTTTTAACATCGGACCCTATGGGAAAGAAATTCAAAGATCTTCTGATCTGAAACTACTGGGCCAAATGGAACCAAACTTGGCCACAATAATCCTTGGTAGGTCCCCTGCAAACAAGGTGTTTTTTCAGGTTCCTGCTACATGTACCTATGTATATCCAAGATGGCCGCCAGCCGGGAACACAGTTTCAACCTTGGACCCTATGGGAAAACATGTTAAATGATCTTCTCTGAAACTGCTGAGCCACTTGGAACCAAACTTGGCCACAAAAGTCTTTGGGTGGCCCCTTGCAAAAAGTTGTTGATGGCCTCCAGCGGGAAACATAGTTTTAACACTGGACCCTATGGGAAAACATGTTCAAAGATCTTCTCCTCTGAAACTACTGGGCCAATGAGAACCAAACTTGGCCACAATAGTCCTGGCAAACAAGGTGTTTTTCAGGTTCATGATACATATATATCCAAGATGGCCGCCAGCCGACAACACAGTTTTAACATTGGACCCTGTCGGAAAACATGTTCAAAGATCTTCTCTTAAACTACTGGGCCACTTGGAACCAAACAAGGATTATTGTGACCATTATTTCCAAATTGCAAAGTAGTTTTAGAGAAGATCTTGAATGTGTTGTCCATGGGGTCCAATATTAAACTAAGTTCCCTGCTGGTGGTGATCTTGGATGAGACGCACGCATGCCGAACACATTTTTCAAAGGGGACAAACCAACTACAATTGTTGCCAAGTTTGGTTCCGATTGGTTGTGTTGCTTCAGAGAAGATCTTTGGATGCTTTAAAATATGGTCAAATATTAAAATAAGTTTCTCACTGCCAGTAATCATAGATGAGATGCAGACTTCCCAGATTATAAAGACAAGATAACAGTAAACACCTACAATTGCCGAAAATTACAATCACAAGCCACAACCCACAAAAGAACTGCACTACAAAAACACAAAGTAGACTACAGACATTAATTAACATAGGAACTCGGGTTACCCGGACTTGGTACCGGCACTAGTAAAAGCTAGCGGTGGGATTAAACCGGTTTATGGGTACCCAAACCTCCTCTTTCTCTATCCCATTTCCCTACAGTATAATAAACATACGAATAAAGCCCAATGCAAGTAGACTACTGACTCTAAGACCACTATCTTGAAAAAAAGGGAAAAAAGGGAATTTGACAAAACATAATTTAGAAAGAAGGGTCAAAGAGTGTTCGCCGCTAAACTGCCGGCTAGCTCAAGGAACATAATCTGACGGTAAAACACTGCTGCACTACGGAAAAATCAAACTCAAAACTTCCTGAAGGGTTTGTAAAGAGTCTTCGTGTATTTCAGATGACATCGGCAGTATCAGTGAGAGGCCAGTATAGTTGTGATATCTTTAGGTCACTGGAATCCAAAGCCATTTAACGGATTCGTTTAGAATATCCCGTCGATACCCACTATTACGTAAAGAACGCGTAAGTTACGTCCCAGTTTCTCTGTTTTTTTATCAGTTTCGTTTCTGGCATTTTTGACGTTTCCATAAAATGCCCTTTGTAATTAGCTGTTTGCGAGTAACGTCATATTTAGAGATCAGATGTTCATATCTTCTGTTAAATGTCTTTAAAAAAATTTAATACAGATACATTTTTTAAAGGGATCGACCAAGAACTACTGTTACCAAATTTTGTTCAAAGATTTTTGAAAGTCTTTCCGAAGGGTCCAATGTTTAGCTAAATCCCCTGCTGGTTGCCATTGTGGATTGAGTGAAGACTAGCAAAACACATCTTGAAAAGGGGACCACCAAAGGACTATCCAGACCAAATTTCGTCACGAATGACAAAGCAATTTCCGAGGAAAATGTCTTTCAATGCGTTTTTCCACAGTAGCCAATCCTAGGCTAAATTCCCAGCTGGCGGCCAACTTGGATGGCTATAAGAATAACAGGACAAAATTTTAAAGGGATACCACTCAAGGCCTATTGTAGCCAGGTTTGATTGAAATTGGCAAAGCAGTTTCAGAGGACACAATTTCAAGAACGAAATACCGAAGTTACTGTTAATTTATTTTCTGCATATGCACAGGAGACCACCCAAGTCCTATTGTAGGCAAGTTGTGTCAGTTACTCATAGGGTTCAATGTTAAACTATGTTCTGTGTTGGCGGACAAGCGAGACACAATTTTAAAGGGGACAACCCAATGACCATTGTGACCATGTTTGGGTTCCATTCAGTGGAGAAGATATTTGAATGCTTTCCCATAGGGTCCAGTTAAGGATATGTTAATCATAACTTAGTCATCATTGCAAACATTGTATGGTCGACATCACAATTTTGTGTACTGTTATTGGATACAAGTATCCCAGATGACCACTTATATCGCTATGGGACCGCTATGGGATATTTGTTTCCCAGATGACAACAGATATTTCTCTTTGCTTCTAAAGTCCGTTTTGCCTCTACCGGATTTGTTCATCTGAATGTGCATCCCCATTTTTCTTTTCTATACAGTACTTGCATGATGTTTTTTCTCCATAGTGTTTCTTATTATTCTTATTATGTTTTCATTATCTTTGGACTATTCTGTTTTTGACTGAGGGTTCAGTTCTTGCTTACTTTGTCATTCATGATGGCATCTAGCAGGTAACTTGTTGTAACATATGCTCCTATGGGAAATTCACACAAAAGTTTTATCTGAACACCTTGCACAGTTGGAATCAAACTTTAATACAAAAAGCTCTTGTATGTAGCCTTTTCATAACTGTATGCAATTAACTCACTGCAACAACCTAATTTTTGTCTCGCTCACGACGAAAGTCGCAGAAAGCAAGATATATGCCTACAAAGTATGATGGCAGAGGCGACAACGTAAACCAAGTTAATTACAGAACCCTTTGATGGAGGAACTTAACATTTGGCCCAAGATTTGGCGAATACAAAATCATGCGACCTTGACATATAATTCAAGTACCAAGGTTAAGTTTTTGTGATTAGGTCTGTTTCTCAGTAACTGCAAGTGGTAGATCAAAGATATTTGGTATAAAGATTGTTCTTGGTTTGTATTTGACAGTCTGCCATATGGCTTTTGACCTTGACCTCAATTTCACGGTCCAGTGCCAGGTTAAGCTATTGCAATTGGGACTGAATCTAAAAAACTACAAGTGTTAAGTCAATGACAAATTGTATATAGCTCAGTCTCCGTTAATACATGCCGATCAGCCATTCAGCTATTGAACCAAGTTCCCAGGTAAAATTATTGAGATTAGGTCTAACTTTCAATAACTACAACTGCAAAATCAGTGATGTATTGTATATAGCTTGATGACAGTCTGCAATATCGGCTTTGACCTTGATCTCAATTTCATGGTCTGTTGAAAAGTTTTTATTACTATTTAGATCTGTTTCTCAATGACTTTAATCGGAATGGCATAGATTACAAATGCATTTGGTATGTATTTTGCTCTTTGTGAGTATATCAGGATAGGAAATGACTGTCTTTATTATGACTTTTGACCTTGCTTTCAATTTCATGGTCTAGTGAACATGGTTAAGTTTATCTTATTAGACCAGTTTCTCAATAACTGTAAGTGGTAGGGCAATGATATTTGCTATATAGGTTTGTCTTTGGTTGTACATGACATTCTCTCGTATGGCTTTTGTCCTAAAAACAAATTTATGGTCAGTGATTCTTTTTTATATAATTTTCAGGTTCTCAGTAACTAGTAGCAGTAAATCAGTGATATTTCGTGGATTGGGTGGTCGTTGTTAGTACATTACATTCTGCTATACAGTTTTGTCCTTGACCTCATTTTTTGGCCAAGTGAGCATGATAGCTTTTCCTGATTGGGTCAGTTTCTCATTATATGGTAGATCAATCATATTTGTATGTGGTTGGTCTTGGAAAGTACATGACAGCTGCTATATTGATTTTGTCCTTGATCTCAATTTCACATCTAGTGATCATTGTAAGTTTGTCTGATTAAGTCAGTTCAATTTTCGGACAAGCAGGGTAAGGGTCCATTCTTGTTAAGACCTTTCCCTAATTGTGGCTATTTCATGACCATAGAATTGTCTGGTTGTAGATTTATATTATGCTATTTTGTTGTATACAAGACATGATTAACCAAAACTTACTTTATATGAGGGTATAGCAGTCAAAGAAGCACACTAGTGAGATGTTGGCACATTAAACAAGTGATCCGGATAACATTAAAATATCAATGATCAAAATGCCAAAATTTGAAAGTATGAATATATAGAAAGCACTGACAAAGAACACTTTGCCAGTCATAAAGACGAAGAACAACATTAAAACCGTTGTTCCATTGCTTGATGTTATCATTTTTGTATTATGTACAATTACTCCATATACGCTGCATGAAGAAATGATTACCTTCAATATTATGATGAAACGTTTGATGTAAATTGATTACTTAAAGAACATGCGTGTAACTGTATTTTTGTATGAGGCTTAGAAACAGGGGCAATGCGAGCTTTAGCTTTAGTGTAAGAAAATGACATTTACCACTCAACAACCCAGTAGATATTCCACTACTTTATTTTAGCTAGCTAGGTGACAGGTGCTACACGTGAAGCAGATCTTGCTTATATTTCCGGAGCAACTGATGATACCTACTAGCGCTGTAGTTTTGTGATTCATTTTTTTTTTCGTCTTTGAAATGTTGACTTCCTTTGTGTTTCATCTGATGGGAATGTTTTGAAAATTTGATTTTAGACTTTTCGATATTCTGTTGTTTTGCTCTTGTTTTACATTTGCCGATGTATTCAGGTCAAATTGTCTTCCTGTAACATGTTTGTTGTTCCGATTTATCCTTGTTAGTATCTGTATACTGAGAAAATTAACACTTTTCAAATTTTAACTTTGCTGCTGTTTAATGGTAGATCAGTAGCATGTACTTTGGATTTGTCTGGTTTTGATTCAATAAACAAGAATTACAAACAACCAGAGTTCCTTTCGCCGAAGGGTTAGAAAATGATATTAAACAATTGAAAACAATAATGCAGGTGGCTATGTGATAGGTGCCACTTGTGAAGCAGCCCGTGCTTACCCCTTCCGGAACATACGATAATGCCTTCGTTTATTTTCGGGGTTTTAAAGTGTATCAGTTTTGTGGCTGAATTGTATATTTTTGTTCATTTTTTGTCTTTGTAGTGTGTCTTCATTTGAGTTACACCTGAATTGTCATGTTTTTTATGTTTGAGTTTCCCTTTTTTACACCATTTCGTTTCGTAATTCGTTGCAGACGTAGTCGTACCGTCTTATCGAATGTTAAATATAATGTTTATTACATAAATCACTTTAAGGAATACCATTTGAATTTATGTAGACTTGAAACCAAAGATGGTCGTTAAAAAGCACACATATATCGGAACAGTTGTTACAGTTTCTTTCCTAATTATTCAGTTTTAATTCGAGATTTTATTCTTGTTCATGGTTGATAAGGATCGTTTTCTCATTGCCATTCATTTAAAATTACACATTTGAACATACAAAGAAAGTCGTAAACATTATTGTTTTTAATCAATTTTGTTAGATATCATACTCATTTGACAGTATTCGTTGAACGATTACATCTTCATTGATCTGAAAAAGAATAAGTATAATAAAGATGCATATTAAAACTGTTTATTGACATTGTTACATTACAGTCAGGTAAATATCAATAAATAGGGAACGGATATGGGTAAATGCACAAGTGACAAACTCTCCACAAATACATGGTTACCAAGCAATGGAACAATGCCTTTATTGTTGTTCTTTATCCTGAAGTCACTATGACACATTTTTGTTCAACAAGACTCTTACTGACTTGACTAATTGGAGCTTTCTCAAGAATATAGTTTAACTATGTGATAATACGTTCTTCTGACTGTACGGTTACCTGTACATTTGTTTGGTTATACAATTTGATTCTCACTCCATGCCAGTAAAATTCATGGCTGTGGTAACAATTGTGAATAATAATAATAAAAAGACATGATTATGATCTTGGGGATCATAGAATGGCTCCCAAACCCCAATAGACCTAGATATCAATTCGTCAAACGACTGTCAGCCTCTGTGTAAAATTTCAACAAAATCAGAGTTTTTTTCCACTTCCATTGCAATGTTTCTGACTTAAAATTTCAATTCTATACATCACTAATAACCTCTGAATGGAATTTCATCCAAATCAGAGCACTTTTCATTTTTCCCGCCTTTTTCCGATTTCCATGGCAATTGGTGCCATTTTGAAATTCTGACACAAGAATTTGATTTTTCACACCATATATAATCCATGTGTAAATTTTTATCAAAAATAAAGCTCTTTGAATTTCCCAGTTTTTCTGTTTTCGTGATAACGGTCACCATTTTAAAAAATTCCAAAGGCATAGCGCACAATTTTAGATGGTTGTCTAACTTTCTACCAAGTTTTAACACTCTAGCTCCTACCACCTCTTGAAAAAGTGCCGGAGACGCATTTGGGCGGAAAGCAGAATAATGATAATAATAACAATAACAATAATATAATAGTTTGAAGATTTGTGATTGCAAAGCAAACAATAGCTGATATCATCCCTGGCAGCCAATTAGATGGCTCCATTTTGTTCGCAGCGTCAACATGTACCTGAATTCTGACTACGTTAAAATGTCAACGTATTTTGGCACCATCTTGGAAATGATGGCCATTTTTTTTTCTTTTTTTTTTTTGCCATTGCATCTTGTTTGCAGTGTCAAGATTTGTCTATAAATTAATTTCGTTGAAATCAGACAAAGTTGAAAGTTTTTACGGATTTTGGAGGCCATCTTGGAAATGGCGAATATTCTGAAAAAAAAATCGCATTACTGCCTTTCTCTCATTTTCAAGTACATTTATACTAAATTCTGCAAGGTTCTTCCTGAGATATTGCGGAAAGTTGATTTTTTTTTTACATATTTTTAACGCATTTTGGAAATGGAAGCTATTTTGAAATTCTTTTTTCACGAATTCTGTGCTCTCACTTTATTGAACATTTACACAAACTGTATTCAGTATCTGCAAAGCAGTTCCTGATGTATTGAATCATCATTTTCTAGAATTGCTTTACGTAAAATGGTGACCATCTTGGAAACGGCAGCCATTTTGAAAAAAAAATCTTGCATGCACAACTCCCAGCTAATGATCCAACTTTCTGCCAAATATGATTGAATTCTATCCATGCATCTTTGAGAAAATATTCGGACTAAAACATGGACGAATATCCCCGAGGGTATTCACCAGCCCAGTAGTCAGTCCTTCGGTGCTTAACCAAAAGCCGATTCTATTTAGAATTTTACAATATCTAATTTTTGTAAATTTTGTTGAAAACTAAGAGTATCTCTCTCATGCAAAGCTCTGTCCTTACCTGATTTTGGCTTTACATTTAGATCATATTGGTTATTTGTTCTCTATCAGTTTTTACACATCTTTGAGTTTATGGTCTTCCAAACGTTTAGACTTTATGTGTTCTGAAGAGACATAAGTTGTCGAAATGCGCATATGCAGAAATAAAATTCACAGTAACTCCTGTTGTAATTATTTATTTGTAACCATTGGGTCGATGCCACTGCTGGTGGACATCTTGGAAACGGCAGCCATTTTGAAAAAAAAATCTTGCATGCACAACTCCCAGATAATGATCCAACTTTCTGCCAAATATGATTGAATTCTATCCATGCATCTTTGAGAAAATATTCGGACAAAAACATGGACGAATATCCCCGAGAGTATTCACCAGCCCAGTAGTCAGTCCTTCGGTGATGACCCGAAAGCCGATTCTATTTGGAATCTTACAATATCTAAATTTTTGTAAATTTTGTGGAAACTAAGGAGCATCTCCCTCATGCAAAGCTCTGTCCTTACCTGATTTTGGCTTTACATTTAGATCATATTGGTTATTTTTTCTCTATCAGTTTTTACACATCTTTGAGTTTATGGTCTTCCAAACGTTTAGATTTTATGTGTTCTGAAGAGACATAAGTTGTCGAAATGCGCATATGCAGAAATAAAATTCACAGTAACCCCTGTTGTATTTATTTATTTGTAACCATTGGGTCGATGCCACTGCTGGTGGACATCTTGGAAACGGCAGACATTTTGAAAAAAAAAATCTTGCATGCACAACTCCCAGATAATGATCCAACTTTCTGCCAGATATGATTGAATTCTATCCATGCATCTTTGAGAAAATATTCGGACAAAAACATGGACGAATATCCCCGAGGGTATTCACCAGCCCAGTAGTCAGTCCTTCGGTGACGACCCGAAAGCCGATTCTATTTGGAATCTTACAATATCTAAATTTTTGTAAATTTTGTGGAAACTAAGGAGTATCTCCCTCATGCAAAGCTCTGTCCTTACCTGATTTTGGCTTTACATTTAGATCATATTGGTTATTTTTTCTCTATCAGTTTTTACACATCTTTTAGTTTATGGTCTTCCAAACGATTAGATTTTATCTGCACTGAAGAGACATAAGTTGTCGAAATGCGCATATGCAGAAATATAATTCACAGTAACTTCGGTATTTAGTTATTGGAAACAATAATAAAAATCAATTACTGTATCAGGATGCTGATACAAAAGTCTTTCAAACGAGCTCCAAATCAGAATTAGTGCTATAAATCACTTCAACACGACCTGTGCAACCTGTATGTCTACTGAGTTTTGTTCAATTCTGCGATCTTGGAATTTTCCCGCCATTTTCCGTTTCCATTGCTACGGTCGCCGTTTTTGAAGTTTTGGAGACCAGAAACTAATATCCCTTATCTTATGTAACCTTTTTGTAAAGTATCATCAAATTCATTCTGAACATTTTACTTTCCTGCCTTTTTTGCCAGTGCCATTTTGAAGTCTTGGAGACCTTAAACCAATTTTCATTATCTTACGTAACCTTTCTGTATAACGTTTTTTTTTTTTCAAATACTTAACATTTTCATTTCCTGCCTTGTTTTGCCTTTTGCATGGCGACCCTGCCATTTTGAAATCTTGGAGACCGAAAACCTTTTCCATGTCCAAAGCAACCTTCCTATAAGTTTCGTCAAATTGAGAGCATCTCTATTTTCCAGCCCTATTTTCATATTTGCATGGCAACTAGTGTCATTTTGAAAATTCCATGATCCGACTGCACCTTTTGAGATATGGGTCCATCATCCTAAGTAATTTTGGTCAAGATCCGACTATTAGTCTTTGAAAAAAAGCAAGACAGACTTTTCTCGGAAAGAGAAGATTAGAACAAGAAACACGATTTGCCATCGCAAGCAATAGCTGATGTCGTCCTCGGTTGCCAATTCAATGATTCCATCTGGTTCACAGCGTACAAATCTACCTAAAATTCAATTTTCGTTGAAATTCGACAAAGTTGAAATTTTGATGTATTATGGCGGCTATCTTGGATTGCAAATTTTTCCCATTGCATCTTGTTCGAAGTGTAAAAATCTCCCTACAAATCAATTTTCGTTTGAATCGGAAAACGTTTAAATTTACGTATTTTACCGGTTATCTTGGTATTCTCGGCCATTTTTGAAAATTTTCGCATTAATTCCTGTCTCTAATATTACTGAACATTTATACAAAATATGATCAATTTCTGTAAAGCCGTTGCTGAGATATTGAATGAAGTTGAAATTACTTTACATTTTTGGCAAATTTTGGAAATGGCATTTTGAATTTTTTTTTTTCCGGATAAAGTTCTTCCTATCATGCAAATGAACATTTTCACAAAATATGAACAATTTCTGCAAAGCAGTTCCCGAGATATTGGAGCATATTTTTTTAAGTTCAAATGGAAAATCTTGGAAATGCGGCCATTTTGAAAATTTTGGCCAGTGAATGCACAACTTTACAACTTGGGCAAAATTCGTCCAAAACTGCGAACAAAAGATTTTCTCGCCTTTTTGCCGTTTCCATGGCAACGGTTGCCATTTTGAAATCTTTTACGCCAGAAACTTATGCTACCTATGTAAGGCAACTTGCTTGTAAAATTTCATCCAATTTGAGCACTGAAGTCTTGGAGATCATAAACTAATTCTACACATGTTAGCAACATTCCCTGTCACAGTTGAAACTAGCTGTAAACGCGGAGTATGGAACAAATTTCCTAGGTTTTCTTAAGCTCACAAATTATTTGTTCATTACATTTATGCTGAATTTTGTTACGTTCGTGCTCAAATTGTAAAGATGCATCACCTTCAGCTTTTTGGTAAGCGAATCCGGTTCCTGAACTAATCGCCGAACTCGTTGTCTAAATAAACTTTTTTATAATTCAAAGGTATCCGCCAATTCAAAATTGCCTCTTGTAGCGCTAGGCTAGATATCTTCTGCGTGTTGAGAATTTTCGCCTCTATCACTGCGACTACAGTTCGGAAATGATTCAAGACGTCTTTGCTGTACAGAGTGCGAACCTCGAATGACTTAAAATCTGGAAACATACTTACCACGTAAACTATTTTCTTTCCAGCTTTAGCATTATCGAGTCATGAGTAAACTTTTATCTATATACCTGTATCTTATCAAGTTTGAAAACCAATGAAAATACACCTTTTAAACATATGATAAATATATAAACAAATGCACGTGCTAGACGTAAACAATAACATCCTACTATAACCATAGAAACAGTTATTTGAATAAAAACATTTATCCAAGAAATTTATCCAAGAGTTTGGATCCAAGAAAACAAGTTTAACCCCACCGCAATTTTTGCGCCTGTCCCAAGTCAGGAATCTATTGGTCATTGGCTTGTCCTTGTCTTCTTATAAAATTTTAGTTTCTTGATATTCAGGTTATTGGATTTGGTTTGTTTCCATTGATTTATTCACTTTTTTTACCTTTTCGGGGGCCATTTAGGGCTTGCTATATGGTGTGAGGTTACTCACTGTGTTGAAGACCGTACGGTGACCCCTATATGCCTTTTGGGGTCATTTTAACCTGGAGATGGGATGTTGTCTCCTTGACATTAACCCCATTTCCTTTATTTTTCATATGCCTATTTTGTAACATGAAATTTTAGGCATCAAGTTATGAGTTTTGTCAGACCGACCAAGTTTCTTATGTAAGTGTAGATGGTTTTCAATATTTATAAACTACTAACTGGCTTTTTAATTGACGTGTCTGTTCTTCATCGTGGAAAAGTCTTCCTTCTTTCAATGATCGCAGTTCAGCATTTCTTTTATATTTGTGCCAATGACGGAGAACTTGACCGAAACCACCACCAGTCATAGCAACAGTTGATTGCACACAGACCAATATAAGTAATAACATAACAATTCTCTGAGTATTCATACCTACAATAAGTAATATCATGTTAACATGGGAAAATCACGTAACAACCTTGTCCATTCAAAGTAACAGTTTTTATTTCAAATCGAATCTAATTCTTTGTTCAAAAGAAGAAGGTACAATAATTGCAAAAATTCTTCTGAATTGCGACGCCAGGAAATGTGTCACTTGTCCTCGACTGGTCCAGGATAATACTATAAAATATTATGTCATTGGAAGGAACTTTACCATCAAATTTCCCGTTCTCCTGAAGAACATACTAACCGGTTTCAGCACTGTACAATTCAAAAGCACGACAGAAAATACATTACAATGCAGCCTTTAGAACTTGTCGAAAAATTCCTAAGAGAGAATTCGTAAGATGAAGAAGGGTGTGTGAACTGTCGTGGATCAAAAAACTTCCGACAGATTACCCATTAGGGTTATATGACAATATCACGGGTCAGGGTAGCATTTCTAAGCACGCATCAGTTGACATCATGAGTATTTCTTGTCCGAAGTTACATTATCGTAGGTCACATGACCAAAGAGTGAATTATAAAAATAATATATATATATATATATATATATAAAGCCAATGGTAAGAACCTCATAAACGTTACCAATCTTTATACCGTTTTCAACAAGATAAGACATGGGTAAACCCATATCCAAGGATACTAGATTGTTCACATACCTGTAATACCTGTACAATTTTGAAAAGGATCATTTTCAAACAAACAAAAACAAAACAAAACAAAAAACAAAACAAAACAAAAAGATGCGTTTATGTTTATGTTTTTTTTATTTCATTTTTATAGGGTTCGTTTCTTTGGATTCTTCTTGTCGTAAGCTCTCAGCGGCAGGATCACCATTAGCCCTTTCTGTTTCTTAGCAATATAGAAAATTGGGGGGGGGGGGTCACAACTGCACATGTACTAGATAATACACAGTTAGGTTTTTATTTGATTTCAATTGAATTAAATACCTATCAATATCTAGAGACATACAGAGATTAGCAACTACTCGAAATCGTTAACATCACGCATGTAAACTCGCTCGAGAATCCGTTCGGAACTCCTCGTAATTTTAGTCAAAGTTTACCTGTACGGGCACAATGTTCCGATGGTAAAGTTATTGTTTTTACTGATGCATCGTCATTTAATAATTGTGCTAACCTGATATTACAATTAATATCCATGACAATTCTTCAATATTCAATAAAAAACGTTTTGTTGACATTTCTGTACAGTTTTAATTAAAATTACAGGTATTGGGAATTAAAAATCGACTTACTTCACGGGAAGTCTCGCACACGCGTGTTATTATATTAACTCTTTGTCTCTGCAACATGTAATACAATCACTAATTTGACAGATATTTGCGAGCATAGGGGTCTTTTCTATTTCAGTTTTGTTTGCTGTTTGTTTGTTTGTTTTTTTTTTCACAATTCTAATTATTATTATAGATAATAATAATATGACTTTCTAAACATTACACATTTTTATTTAAATCAAAGTGAACTAATCATGACTTTACGGAACGATTGAGGATTTTAAAAGAAAAGACATTGCCATATCTTTTATTTCTAAAATTAATTGATATACAATGTATATCCATAATGAAATATTTCCGCTCAAACTATGTTGGTATAAGTTAACTAACATCAAGATGTAGACAGGAATAAAAGCCCCTTCCTTGATAATCTAGAGTTTTCTTTGTGTATCGTGCTTCAAATAAATAAATTAGTGAGGTACTACAAAGTGTACTTCTATTAAACCATTTCAAACGTTAGTTTTTAAATTATTACGTATTATAGAGTATGATATGAAACATTAGCAATTATCTTTGATTTATGCATAAAAGGACAATCGAAGAAGTTCAGTTTATCCTGTTATACGCAAAGCATTAGTTTGATAGCAAATTGTTCTTACAACACTAAAACATTTAATATATATCAAAATAAATATTTCCATGTAAATTCTAATAACAGAAATTTAAATTAACAAAATTCAGAATTTAAAGACCATCATATCTGTATATTATACTATTTAATGAAAATTTATACTTTTTAATTAGATCAAGTATTAAAATAAATATGATGTTATCATAAATATGATAATTGTTGGTCGATTTTAAAAACACAGAATTTAAAGAAAGATAACTCTACTACATAACGATCAATAGACAATCAATAATATGTCTGCCTGATACTGAGGAAACGGTGGTGTATGAATATTTGTAGTATTAAATATCAAAACATGAACAAATCGCTTCAAATCATTAGTAAAAATACATCTCTTAAATTATGTGTAATCAGATAATTGATCTAGGGTGAGTTAAACTGATAAAAAGTCACCAAATACCGAACTATTTCCTACGCCATGACATTGTGATCTTGACCCAAAAACAATTATATACTCTTGAATAGATAGTACGCACTGATCGAGTATATGAAAACAATGGTAGGCATGGTTTGTTCACTAAACTTTGTTTTATGTCTGTTACAAATCTTTATAAAATCTCTATTGTCTGTTAATAAACTGAAAATCTGCTTTCATCGGTTTTATCGTAGAATCGAAAAGCTCAATGAACACTTAAAACAGTTTTTGAAAATTAAATATATCAATAAAGGTATCGATTTAATTGATATTGCAGCATGGGGGTATACGGGGATGTGCCAAAAATTCGGGTATAGTGTTTTGCATGAAATATGTAAATTTGTTTTCGTTTATAACCAATTGTATATAAATTTGCATATAGAAAAAATAATATATATTAATTTTAGTACCAATAAGGCAAAAAGGGCAATTATTTATGAGACAACAGAATCCCTGTGAATTATTTTTTTAATGTACAATGTTCACGTTGTTCATGCTTTATTTCTTTGATTTTTTTTTTATAATTTTCATGTTAAAACAATGCTATTTTAATATATTTGGGTCCTAGATTTAGTGTTGTTATATAAATTAGGGTCTTGTTTTACGTATGTAAGTATATAAATTCGGGGCATGTTTTCGAAATTGAAATGGCACATCCCTACCTGAATATATAACAAGTAACCCCGGGTATTGCAGGCATTTTCGGGACCCAGATATTCAAAAACTTTTTCCAGTTTATTTTGACAATCAGGACATGCCTGTCATTTTCTTCACTTATAAAAAAACCTACGTGAAGTATTTTTTTTCAATTACTCCTCTCTTACCTGTGATGCTTATTTCGAGAATAAGTGACTGTTTCACTTCGCCTTATCGCTATGACCCATGTGGACATATAATAATAATAATAAGAAGTTTAATTAAACCAATCAAGGACCCACAGGGGGCAATGACATTAAAACATACATTCTATTATTGAGTTTCACACAGACAAACAGAGCACAATACAATATAGATATTTATATGATAAATAAATGTAAATATTGTGAGGCAGTGCAACCCAGGCAAAGATTTCAGGGATTATAATTGAGATTGAATGTGGTAAATAATTGCAGTACTGCAGTAGACACCAGGGGATGGTGCTTAAGAATCATTTTGATTCACCCGTGTCTGATCCAGGAATGCAAGTGTGGACATATATAAACGGGGGGGACTTAAGCATTATTGTAGATAAAGAAGTTCGACGGTTCTTTAGAAAAGGGCCTAACTATCGCATACCGTGAAGTAGTTCGAAACTCGGTAACCAATTATTGTAATTGGTGCAAACAAGAAAGTGCAGAAAACATGCTCTAAATATGTTTAAAGAAAAAATCATTAGTAAAGTCACCAACAAAATTAATGTCTGTGAAATAATTATTATGAGTCACCTCCTAAGCTCCTAAGCTGTCTTTAAACCAAAACTAAGAGAACTTGGAGAAAATGTGTGTTTTTACACATGTTTTATTTTACACACATACTTGCTCTCATCTGTACTGCTGATGTCTACTGAAATATATGACGATTCTTGACCAAACCCTTCAGGAAGTTTTGAGTTTGATTTTTCTCTCGTAGTGCGACAATATTTTACTAGCAGACTATGCTACTTGAGCTAGTCGGCAGATTAGCGGCGAGCACCCCTTGACCCATCTTTCTTAATTACGTATTGTCATTTTCTCTCCTATCAATATTGTGGTAGTCTACCTGTATTGGGTTTTATTCCTATGTTTATTATACTATAGAAAAACAGGACAGATAAATGGAGGGTTTTGGTACCCTTAAATGGGTTTAACCCTACCGCTGGCTTTTGCCAGTGCCAGTACCAGAGTTCCTATTGTTGTTAAGGTATGTCTTTTGTCTGATTTGTGCTTCTTCTGTGTAGTTCCCTGGCAGATTGTAGTATGTTATTGTAATATTCAGCCATTGTAGATGTTTTCTGTTATCCATTTTAAAGCTTCCAACAACGTTGCCATCGTTTGAATAAAAATACTACAAAACGAATTGGCCAAGTCAAGCACTTTTGAATGTACAATCGGGGACAAGAAAACACTAATTAAGCAACATCAGAAAGATACAGAAACGCTCAAATTTCCCGCTAAAGATAACATATTACCTACTATGTACTGGATTCGTAAGTTTAACAAAATCCTTACAAACATCCTTATATTTTTTGGCTTCGAGTAATTGTTCTACCACAAATTTGTCCATACTTTTACATGCATTCTCATCCATGCACTGATGAGACACAAGCTGTCGAAATGGCCATATACAGAAGCTAAATTTACAGTAACCTCGGTATTTAGTTATTTAATCTGTGGACTTAGTTGTATAAAGGAGTTAATATTTAAAATATTGTGAAAAAAAAAAACATTTCAAAAGTCTTGTGGAGTGTAAAAAATTCCATTGAAGTTTTAGATAAATTACAATCTATAAAAAGACCTGTTTCATTTATTGACAGTTGTGATTTTTCTACACTTTATACAACCCTTTCGCATAATTTGATTAAATCCAAACTGGGTTTTCACTTGCTTTGATATATCGATTAGTTTATCACAATGGAATCTAGAACTACTTACAACAATATTGTACGAGAAAGAATAAATACTATATCGATTATCGCTGTACCGGACATTGCAGAGGTTCCTGGGAGTCATCATTTTTGTACACAATTCCAAGGGGGTATATTTTAGCACGGATTTTCCAATGACTGAATTTGGGTTGCACTGGTGAGGTGTGTCATCGAGGTAGAGCTTAAATGAAACGAAGATACTCAAATTGTATTGTCATTTCGATAAAACCACATCAAGAAAATCGAACTTATTTGTTTTTTTGACTCATATTAAGAGAAATATACCGTATTGCTAAGGTTGTAAAATACGTAAGGTTGCTGAAAATATTTCTAGACGAGATTAAAGAGATTAAACACTTCAAGATCTAAAAGAATTCTCACAGAAGCAGCATTACCCTGAAACATTAATTTAAAACAGAACTAATCGCACAAAAGAAATATCGCGTGAACAACTAACAGCAGAAATGAAACGGGTATTTGTATTGATACACAATCCATACAATACCGAGTCGTCAATAATTCAGAGCAAACGACAACCTAAAATCTTACAGCGTTTACTAACATAAACAAAATCTGATCCGCTGAATGCAGTGATCGACGCTATGGCAAATGTAATTATATCTTTTCTGGAAAGGAAATTACAACAAAAAAATGGGAACAAAAATACTAATGCAAGTATGAACTGCAAATCCGCCAACTTGATATACTGTTTTTACAATGTGAAAATTGTAAGGAAATATATATAGGCCATACTGGAAGCGAATTTTCAAAGCGAATGCGTGTCCACCGCCAATAAATAAGAAATCCCGCTAATAGATAAATTCCGTTAAGTGCACACATAAAAACCTTACGGTTGGGGGATTTTTTTTAATATGTCCTTTCTATAAAATGAAATCTGACAGCGTTGCTTTAAGAGAAATCAAAGAAAAACTTTATAAAAAGGATAAACCTGCATAAAAGGGGCGATATTTAAAATATTGTACCTATAATGATTGTCTCCCATTGAATACTATATAGCGTCATGTACTAACGTTACAGGTAGTTGCCGTTACCATTCATCTGAAGATTGCCGAGAGAAATGAAAGTACTCGTTATTATAAAGCGTAAAATTCTTGCTGTGTTTGAATATTTCTTGGACTAATATATAATTCTGTATACAAATCAACTGACTGTTTGCGTATAAATATTCTGACCAGTGTGGACTTAATATATATTTATTAATGTTTCGATCAAACATTTCTGAATTGTTCTACGACAAAGCATTGTCATTAATAATCTACTGATTTACAAAAATTAAAATGATACCTTATGACTAACAAAATGCAGAAGTAACAGTAAATAGCAAAGTTACCTTAAAAGAGTGCTTAAACATTTCTTCTTAAACAACAAAAAAGGTTGTTTATGGTTTAATTTCAAAATAAAATATGATTACAACACTAAAGATACTCTTTATCTTTTTATAATCCTGTTGCTAAAAGTTTTCATAATTACAGAAATTATATCAAATATTAAGGCTTTGTTTGATAGATTTTATAACTGTGAGATATGTGTATCACGAATTGTTTTTAACAAGATACTGACTTACCTTTTATTTCCAAGTAAGATCAACACCTACAGAAGTGAAGGCTTATTAACAATCTTGAAAACATGCAACAAAATCCACATAATAAAGTCAGCCACGTCCAATCAGAAAACTGCAAAAGTTTGTGTAAATAGAAATAAAAATGACGACTGCACGAAACTTAAGATATGTATTTTTATTGATTGTATAAGTTAAATAGTAAAAGTCATCTGTAAAGAAATCCAAAGATTCAAACTGAAACTCAATATTTAAATATAAAAAATAATATACAAAGGTAAAAATATAATAATTATTATAAATTGTTATATGAAAAATAGAAATATGAC
The DNA here is from genome assembly GCA_002080025.1 of Modiolus philippinarum. Lineage (NCBI taxonomy): Eukaryota > Metazoa > Mollusca > Bivalvia > Mytilida > Modiolidae > Modiolus > Modiolus philippinarum. Next base: position 7,617 of record MJUU01013016.1, on the reverse strand, counting down.
ATGGCACACATGAAGAAATGAGAATAGCTACTGGATATTAAAAAAAAACTAGAAGTTATAGCTGCCAAAAATATCGCACGATTGAAAATATTGTGATCATAAAAAAAGTTTGTTCAAATTACATGAACCATACGATCCCAACCTTGAAAATCAATTGCATGTTCCTTAGATAGTGCATGTTCATTCATTTGCCTTCGTTGATGTTATTGTTGTTAAATATATATGCTCTGTTTCATAATCATTGTAAAACATATGCCCCTTGTGGGCCCTTAATCTGTCAAATTAAAAAATTCTGTATTCTTAATTCTGCATTCTAAACAGTAAAAACGAAGATCACATTGCACAGAAGATAGCACAAGATAGTAACTCATACGCACAAGATATTTAACACGTGCGCACAAGATAGTAACTCGTACGTACAAGATAGTATCTATGCGAAAAGTTGTATAACTCATGCGCATAAGTTGTAAATTCTTCTTCTGTTTTTATTTGACACTCCAGGGCTTCCGTAGGTTCCTGATTACGTCCAACAAGAAGTGTCCCGTTGTTAAATGCAACTGAAATCATATAAAGGAAGCATAACTGTTTCAAATAAAACCCATCTGTAGGAGTTGACTTGCAGACATAGGAACGACCGGCATGATGTAAGGACAGACAGATGAACGTACAAAGGGAATTCAGCATAATATAATCATAAATAATATCCCCAATAAATAATGTCCTACTGGATAAAATTGCACAAAAAAGTATCCTGTAGGATATTATTCCAGTAGCTTATGGAAATTATTTCTGTAGAGATAATATCCATCTTACATATTTTTTATCCTATGTTAGGATGAAATATCATTTGAAAAAAATATCCTATAAGATAAAATATACCTGAAAAAGTATCCTATAGGATAAAAAATCTTCACCTGTCTATATCAATTATATCCTCTAGGATAAAATTTCGTATGAAGATATTGTCCCTAATAAATCTTGTTCCTTTAAACGTTTATATGAACACAGTTATGATTTTAATTACCATGATGCTATATGATAACAATCATTTCCCAACACAATAATAAAGAAAATAAATAAACGGAACAGAGTATAACAGGTTGATCAAGTACCTAAATACAAAAAAATACCCAGAAAGCTTGAATTTAAGTTAAAAAAAAGCTCTGAGGAAAATATCTGAAAGTTTTATGATTGTTGAAAACAAGTTAATTTACAATTTAACTGAAGGTAAAATATTTTAATTTAACCTATAAGTACTCGATTATCCTATCAAAAAATGTTCTAGAGGATATAATTTTGCAAAAATTCTTTCCCAAAGGATAGAATTTCACAAGAATTATATCCATATAAAACAATATAATCCCATAGATCTCTTTTTTAGTTTGGTTTCCTAAAAGTGCATATCTTATTATCTCCCTTTTAAATTTTACTTTTCAAAATATTATTTTTCTAAATAAAAATTACATCTGATTGTTAATTTATAAGCTAAAAGTTTTTTTAGTTAATAAATAAAATATGAACTGCTACGTTTGGTTTTCGTTTTTTCTATTTTCTTTTACATCATAATTTGCCAATTAGTTGTATGAAATGTTTTACAAAAAATAAAAAATATATAAATTTGGTGTAATGACACATCCTGAAAAACAATAAAACTTAATGCAAGTTTTTGTCTTGTCCATACAGGTATCCTATGGATAGAATTTAAGTGCATTTTTTTTGTCCTATAGGATAATATGTTTGCTACGAAATTTTATCCTATTCATAAAATATTATCCTCTTGTAGGAAAATATTTCGTAAAGAGGAAAAAATATCGTGAAAAATTTTATCCAGTAGGATAAAAAATCTACTTAAATTCTATCCATGGGATACTTTTTCCGGTAGGTACTTATATATATTGTAACAATAACACAGGGCTTAACATCAACAAGATTTAGGATTCGGATGTTTGGTTTTGAAACGAAAATTGCATATAGGCTAGAAAATTAATATGGCTTAAAAACTTTCTGACGGAAGTATTCATTTGATGTCATCAGTTGATATACTTATAAAGTAAGTGAGAACCGAACCGTCAAACCAAAACGAAAAATCCAAGGACAATGGCAACATCAGAAAGAAAAAAGAAACAGAGACACAACATCAGTAGGGCTAAGAAAAGAAAAATGAAGACACACACACACAAAGATGAACAACACGGACCCAATAAAAAACCATGAGTGATATAAACCGATAGACAGTCTGTGTAAGTTCTTACCAGAAAATGCATTTAATTAAAACAAGCTATCAAACCTTATTTGTACTCCAAAAGCTGGACAAAAACACCGAGCATGACATAATAAGTTTAGAAAATGCATAAAAAAGAATAAAGAATGGCATATATTTGTCAATTAGTCATTTCTTATAAGAATTAGGTTTTTTTTTGGATTACACCAGTTTTAAGTAGCAGTTGTGAAATGAACATCGTAGTTCTGTCCTTAACTATATTTGATATTACTGATTGTTCGGATTTCGTTTGGTTTTATGCATTTTTAACATTTTTTGAAATTAAGGATTTCCTTTGTTTGGATTCTAGTGCTGCTGATGAGGAATTAATTTCCGAAATGGCCATACAGCTCATTAAAATTATTGCAGTTGGAGTTAACATATGTGTTATGGTCTCATGTTCATTTACCCCATATCCTTTCGCAAAATATGAATTGAAAGTAGCATTGACATAAATTGCAGTCGCATCTTCTGTGTAACATTTATGATTACATGGAAGTCTAGCATTGTAGTGTCAAAAAAACATAAGCATATGGTAATTAACACTTATTCTACCTACTTCTAATTATTTTCATGAGTTTTAAACAACAGAAAGTCTTAAATGACAAAGTAACCAAGTTACTGAAATCGCACTTATTCATTTATATTAAAAAGCTTCTTTGTTCGATGTTGAACATCCATTATTTAGGTACAGAGATTAGAGAACTTCTCTACACATGTTATAAATAGTAAAAATTGAAGACAGTCAACATATTTACCCAAGTTCCATAAAATAATTCGTTTTCGCCTTTATGTTACCAACAATACCTCTAAAAGCATGTACAAAATCGATGGGTTACATGAATAACGAATTTCTCGATTAGCACTTGGACAGTAGTGATAACTGAAAAAATAGAGAGCATAAATCTCTCGCACTGCATGAGAGACAAAATCCAGTCTTAAGTAAACCAAGAAAGGATATGGAGTAAATACACAGGAGACAAAGTCTCTACAAATACATGAAAGAAACAAGCAATAGAATAACGTTTTTATTGTTATTCTTCATCTTGAGGTCACGATAAGGAGCTTTGCTCATACATCATACTAAGTTCAAGCAGCCCCTAGCATCGAGCAAAATTCATTGCTAATTGTCTAATAATGTCACGTTCATGACTTGTTTCGCCAAATATAAATAGTCTCTGCATATGCCATTTCGACAACTTATGTCTCTTCAGTGCAAATCAAATTAAAATATTTGGAACACCATTAACAAAAATATTGTAAAATGTGATTGCACAAATAACCAAAACAATTTAAATTGACAGCCAAAACCAGCTAAGAGCAGAGCTATTTAACTGGGAGATACTCCTTAGTTTTACGCAAAATTATCAAACATTTAGATATTGTAAGTTTCCAGATAAAATCAGTTTTCAGGTCAGCATTGAAGTACTGACTACTGGGTTGGTGATTACCCTCGGGGACTAACAGTCCACCACCAGAGGCATATGCAAAATGGAGGTAAATAACAAAATACCGAAGTTACTGTAAATTTAGTTTCCGCATATGACCATTTGGACAACTTATATCTCTTCAGTGCAGATCAAATAAAATATTCGGAAGACCGTAAATAAAACCTGTGTAGAATCTGATTGCACGGATAACCAAAAAGAACTAAATGGAAAGCCAAAACCAGCTAATGACAGAGATATGCAAGAGGAAGATACTCCTTAGTCATTTTTCCAACATTTAGATATTTTCAGTTTTAAGATAAAATCGGTTTTCGGGTTGGTGAATACCCCCGGGGACTAACAGTCTACAATCCAATGGATGCAGGATCGTCAACAAACATTAAATTGACTGGCAAAGCGGTCTTACAATCATTGTCATCCGTTGTCCGACAAAAGGACTAGTGTCTTAAGCTATAAACAAAATACAACAGATAGACAGGGTGCTCATCAAATCAATTGTTAGAAAACTTGGTATTATAAAATAAATAGATGTGGGCACTATAAATAGGTGCTCAGAATAACATTTGGAAATTACAAAAGATAATAAAATGATAAAATTTTATAGTATGATAGTGTTATTTACACTACCAATACTCTATAATTTATACTGTTTCGTCCGTTTCTATTTGAAACCTTAAAATATCTAAATTTTTGTAAATTCTGTTGAAAACTAAGAAGTATCTCCCTCATGCAAAGCTCGTCTTTAGCTGATTTGTCTTTACATTTAGATCATATTGGTTATTTATAATCTATCAGGTTTTAAACATCTTTGAGTCTATGGCCTTCCAAATGTTTAGATTTTATCTGCACTGAAGTGACATAAGTTGTCGAAGTGCGCATTTGCAGAAACTAAATTCACAACAACTTCGGTATTTTGTTATAAACTGGACAGACAATATATATAATGCTTTTGTTTATATATTGTATACAGTTTTGTGAATAAATTTGTAAATATTATGAAGAAAATAATAAAATATATATTACAAAAAATATTTGTGTTGAAAAGGTAAATTATTTATAGATTAACCAGAACTATACGATCCGAGTTCCAATGAAAACTAACACCTGTTATTTATGCTTAAAATTTCTATGTCTAGCTATGGAATGCTTTTTACTCAATAAGTGAGCGTAGATTTTACAAAACATTTTTTGTTTCCATGCTTTTTTATTCCAATCTTTAAACATTGTCACAGCATCACTTTTTTTTGCAAATGGTCAAAACCCAAACTCCTAATTCCCCAAACAATGCACTCGCACTGACGAAAAGGTAAAGATAAAAGATTCGGAGCTATGGGCCGTCTTGAACTTACTATGAGGTAGGAGTATTTGCTCCTTGTTGAAGGCCTCATGATGACTTCAAGATGAAGAACTACAATGAAAGTATTGTTCCATTTGCTTAATCTTACCATCTGTTTAAAGGGATTTTGTCCCATGTACATTTACTCCATATCCCTTTATTTGTTCAGTTTGTTTTATCAAATTCAGAGTTCAAAATTTGTGTCGAAATTGTTTAGAGTTGAAATTTTTCTCAAAAAAGGAATGTTTTGCAAGTTGTTGTTCAAGGTACCTATTTTGAAAATGTTATTTTGATGGTAAAAGTGGGTCAAAAAGCCGACGGTGTTTCTGTATGTGTTGTATGTGTATTAGACAATGAATTTATTTTAAAGACGTAAGTTTCATGTCTTTATTTGTATATATGTACATAGATTATTGATTATTTAATCATTATATTCCTATAATCTTTTGTATATATTTTAGTTATTCAAATAACTAAATACCGAAGTCACTGTGAATTTACTTTCTGCATATGCGCATTTCGACAAATTATGTCTCATCAGTGCAGATAAAATCTAAATGTTTGGAAGACCATAGACTCAAAGATGTTTAAAAACTGGGAGAGAACAAATAACCAATATGATCTAAATGTTCAGCCAAAATCAGCTAAGGACAGAGCTTTGCAAGAGGGAGATACTCCTTAGTTTTCAACAAAATTAACAAAAATTTAGATATTGTCAGTTTCCAAATAGAATCGGCTTTCGGGTCAGCACCGAAGTACTGACTACTGGGATGGTGAATACCTTCGGGGACTAACAGTCCACCAGCAGTGGCATCGACCCAGTGGTAACAAATGACTAAATACCGAAGTTACAGTGAATTTAAATTCTGCATATGCGCATTTCGACAACTTATGTCTCTTCAGTGCAGATAAAATCTAAACGTTTGGAAGACCATAAACTAAAAGATGTTTAAAAACTGAAAGAGAACAAATAACCAAAGTGATCTAAATATAAAGCCAAAATCTGCTAAGGATTCATGCTTTCAATTCATGCTTTCAAAAACCAGTTTGATCCATTGACAGTTATGATTTTTCAACACTTTATATAGCCCTTCCACAAAATTTGATTAAATTCTTATTGGGTCAACTTATTAAATGGTCTTTTAAATTTTTTGGTCTGCAGTTCATTTATTCTAAAAAAAAAGGTGCAAATTACGCAACTCTAATTGCAGATCTTTTTCTGTTCTGTTATGCAAGAGACTTCATGAAAAAAAACTTCAAAACGGATCAGTGAGAAACTTCTTTTTATTTTCAATGATAACGGAATGTATATTGACGATATCCTTACTATTGACAACCCCCAGTTTTTAGATTATGTCCACAATTACTGAAATTAAATAAAGCTAACAATGATTCCAAATACTGCCCTTTTCTGGATCTTACTATCATTATTGACTCTGGTAAGATAAAAAATAAAATATTTAATAAAACAATAGCAGTAGAATACCGAAGGAACAAATGAAGTTATGATCACAAAAAGTCTAAAGACATGGCAAAAACGCCAACAGAGAAAACTAGACAAAACAAGGACGTGAGACAGCCACAAGACACGAAAATAAAAAGACATTAAGAACTAAGGCACTCATAGTGTGAACTCCCATGAAAACCGGGAGAGACATCAGGTGCTCCGGAAGGGTAAGCATGTCCTGCTACACTAGTGGCACCCGTCACACTAACAATGAGTCCATCAAATGGATGATTTTGATTTCACTATTCCTAATTTACCTTCCCTTGACGGCGACATTACTCTAAATTCATCCTACGGATGTATATTTCTCAACTAGTACGATTCCCACGCCTTGTTCTTCTCTTTCCGATATTAATGAACGTAACCTTACTATCACAGCCAAATTTTTACAACAGGTTAAGAGATTTCATAAGATGTTGAATATATTTCAGAAGTTTTATAATAGATATGAACATTTGAATATGGCGTTACTCGCAAACAGCTTATTACTAAGGGCATTTCTAATCCTTGTTTTTATTGAAACGTTGTTAAAGATGCCAGAAAACCGATTAAACATCCAGAAAAGCTAAGACGTAACGTACATTCTTTACGTAATATAATAAGGGATATCGGCAAGGCATTCTGCTTGCATCCGTTAAATTAGCTTTGAGATCTAGTGACCTGAAAATTTTACACACATACTGGACTCTTACTGATACTGCCGATGTTTACTGAAATATATGATGATTCTTTACCAAAACCTTCGGAAAGTTTTGAGTTTGATTTTTCTTCTGTAGTGCGACGGCGTTTTACCAGCAGACTAGGCTTCTTGAACTAGCCGGCAGTTTAGCGGCGAGCACCCTTTCACCCATCTTTGAAAATTACGTGTTGTCATTTTCTCTCCTTTCAAGAATGTGGTCATAAAGTTAGTAGTTTACCTGCATTGGGTTTTATTCGTGGTTCTTTTATACTATAAGGAAAGGAGACAGATAAAGGGGAGATTTGGGTACCTTTAAACCGGTTTAACCCTACCGCTGGATGCTTGTGCTGCTATCAAGTCCCGCTGTCCCGAGTTCCTATCGTTGTT
>MJUU01013015.1:51013-64113 GCA_002080025.1 Modiolus philippinarum | reverse complement strand
GGGCTGAATCTTACTGGCCTTGTCCATAATCTCATTTTCCAGTGGCAGCAAATAGCCTATTCGTTGTTCGATATGAGATAAAACATAATTTATTCCTTTGATTCACTTGAATTACGTAGCTGAAGTCTTTACACTGGACGTTATCGCCCCATGCACAGGAGTCTGAAATTTTATCAATAAGTCATTTAAAGTTGAAATATGAAGCCCCACTCATTGAAGTTTCACGAACGTAGTGAGTGCACTACGTTCGTGAAATTTCAATGAGTGGGGCTTCATATTTCAACTTTAAATGACTTATTGATAAAATTTCCGACTCCTGTGCCCCATGCGGGCCAGTAGTTACCTCCAAACCAGATTTTACTCTAGTAAAATCGATTGACAGCAAACAGATGAGTGTTATTCAGTCGCACACAATCATAAGTTAATCGGAAATACTGATAAATACTTTGATTGATCCGTTACATACCTGTGATCGCCACATTTTCACTCCAATAAATTGATTACGCACCTACTTCTGTATGTCACATGGTCGTCTACAGCTTCTTGGTGAGACTGATTTTCTTTTTTTAGGCTGCCTGCTTGAACTTTTCTATCCAGCTATCTCTCCATTCCTATGTTAAAATGTCTTGCACAAAATACAAGATCCATGAAGCTGGAACATATGCATCATATACTCAATAAAATACTCTTTTTCATACCCACATTTCCTTGCAATATAAAAGAATTCGACGACTTTTAGCAGACGCGCCATTGCATGTCACGTGACACAGGGGTTTTGCCGAGATTGCAAATGCAATCACCGAATTCCAAAACAAAAGTTATGACCGGGTGGCCGTAACTGTACTGCGAACGAATAAAAATTGTTTTTCTGCGAAGTATGAAAGGTAATTTTAGTTCTATCACCCCTATCAGAAAATATATTGAGGATCCCAGAAGGTGGACGTTTATTTTGTTGATTAGTATATGACAGTTGAAATGCTGGCTTATTTCCAAAAAAAAAACAGATAACAACAATATTTGACATGATCATAGAATAAATAGTATCTGAGAAATTAACTTTGAAATAAAACTTTAACTTTAATGTTGGCGGACCATTGAACTCTGAAATATGTGGAAAATCCTCTATGTTCTTTTGACTTTCTGGCTCCAAAATTACCTTTTACATCCTCTTTTGCATGTCTTCTAGCAATTTTCAAATATTTTGTGGTCACAAAACCAATAAAAATTGATACACAAATAACAGCTGTTTTTGTATTGATAAAACATTTATTATTCTCGCTTTTGACACTGCAAAAGTCAAATTGTCTGAATTTACCATTTTTTGTCTGATTTTGTCTGAAACATTACTTGACATTCTTAAATATCTGATTCTGTGCTTATTTTTTCTCGACAAATTATTAATTATATTATTTTTGTCTTAAAAATTTATCGACGCATTCTTGACAGTCTGAATTTGCATGAAAAATTCTTGAAATAATTCTCGACATTCTTAACATTCTGCATTATGTCTGAAATGTCTTGACAAATTCTTAATTGTATTAATTTTGTCTTAATATTTCTCGACACATTCTCGACAGTCTAAATATGCATGAAAAATTCTTAAAAAAATATTTTTAACATTATGCATTATGCCTGTAACTTTTGTCATGTTGAGATATTCTTAATTTTGAATAGAAATTGGAAATTTCTCATCATCCGATAAATTTTCTTTCTTTTTTAATCTATTTTATATTATTATCTTGTCTGCTTTAAACCACTTTCTTAGCTTATTTTCCCAGAATTGTGGTCCATTTCTAAATTTATGTAAAATCACCACTCGATAACACTAATAATTTATCAAATAAATAAAGCGAAAAAAATAAAATAAATAAAAATGGAGTGGAAAAAAATAGGGTTCTTCAGTTTCACTCGGATTGTCAACTTTTTAAGGATTTTTTTGGACAAAATGTTTTGAAACACAATTGCTGCTTAAAAAAATCAATTTATTAAGTACATACCTACAAGTGTACTTATCATAATGCCAAAATGTTAATATATGGGCATTGTGGTGTTTCCTGGTAAATTACAAACTCTTTAATGTTCATTTGCATCATCCATATACTTGCATGTATTTTAATTGTCTTGGCAATCATAGAAAAGTTGTGTTTTCAACATTTATCATAGTAAATATATCTATCCATGGATAAAACTATTTACAAATAATATACCCTTTTTAATATGAAATGTTTTCCTAAATTATATAAAGACATATATAATTTGCTTGAGTTATATTTTACAATTTTTTCTGCAATCAATTTTGCGATTAGACTACATGTATACAGGAATAAATACAAGTATTAAGAACACCTCCAATTAACAAAGTTTGTCACAGGTAAGTGATGTTGTCTCAAGTAAACCTATTCATCAATTCATTCCTTGTACAAGTGCAATATGCAAGCAGTGTCATATATTATGCATAGAATATACAAATATAACACCCTTGACGACTCATCTGTTCTACTTATTTGGTAATGCTGATAAATAAACTGAATGCGCCCCCATGATTACTTGCCCAGACGGAAGATCATATTCGTGTGAAATTAATGCGTACATTCTCTGCTTAATTCTAGCAAGGTATTTAATGTGCTAGCTAAAAAGATTTCTAGGACAGATTAAATACTCGTATATAGAAAAAGCAGTTATAGCTTCATTTTACTGCACATAAAAGGGCAGAGAAATATCGAATGGTTAATAATTTGGTGAGTATATGTAACTTTTTCATAGAACGTATCTATTTTCCTGATTGAGTATATTTTTTTGATTTAGGTTGTGACCTTGGCCCTCTTGATAAATGCATAAGAGAGTTCAATACCTGTTGTACTAGTATATTGCGCACATATTTAATGGTATGAGTTGGCAGTAAGAAAACCATTTTTATGAGTTTTTGAAATTTTCATTATTTTAATAAATTTATTTCTATTCTAATTTATTTAAGATTTGCCACTTCATTAGAAATTCATGTTACAATTTAAATCAGTGCTCTTTCACTTGTCTTCATGCAATTTAGGCCGTATCAAACCATTTCAGACAGTTTAGACTATGTCGAGACATGCTCAGACTGTCCAGAATATGTCAAGACATATTCAGATACTGTTTAAACTGTCCAGAATATGTCGAGACATATAAAGACACTGTTCAAACTGTCAAGATTATGTCGAGACATATTCAGACTCTGTTTAGACTGCCGAGAATATATTCAGACATATTGAGACCATCAAAAATAAGTTGAGACTTTTTCAGACAATGCTCATAAGTTAAGAATGTGTCGAGACAAATTCATCCTCAGTTCAGACTGTCAAGAATGTGTCGAGATACAATCAGAATTATTTCATACTTTCGAGAGGTGCGTCAAGACAGTTAAGAATAGTGTAGAGAATTTTAAGAAATTAATTAAGAAAAATTCAGACAAAGTCGATATTTTTTTAATATATTCCAGACATTAAAGAATATCGATAAATTTTTTAGACAAAATCAGACAAAAATTGGTAAATTCAGACAATTTGACTTTTGTAGTGTGAGACACAACAGTTCCTATTTCTACCAATCCGGTGGTAAGATCATAATTTGTGGTTATAAATGTGAAAAAAATTAAACATCGTTGAAAATGAAAGATTCATAATTCTAAGGGAACCTGGTCAGAGAAATACTGAAATCTGACATTGAGTGTCTGTGATTTCTAGATCTTGAACTTTCATTTTTATTCATATATTATATATACTATAATTCTTGTCACGAAGTGTTTCGGATATCATTTAAGTCAATAAATAAGGCCAAGGCCGTAAATCCTCACCAGGTACCCTGTAGCCCAGTATTAAAGTTGGTTTCAAATCAATTTAATATTTGGGTACGACACTAGGTGCTCCTTTTTATGTGTCTAGCATATATTGCATTTTCAATTGGTTTTTGATGACGTAAGGTATTCTGTAAGATTTTTTATGTCTCCGATAACCACTAATTAGTGGTCTTGGGGATAGTTTTTGGTCATTTCACCCTCTTCAATTAAGTGTCAGTTTTTTTCTAATTGCTCTGTTTAATTGTTTAAACAGCGGGTTATATTTAGTAGCCAATACCAAAGGTGGCATTTTTCGTTCATCTTTCATTTTGAATCGTAAAGTTTCCTTCCTTTTCTTATTTATAGTTTTTGCAATTAATTTATTAATTTCTTCTTCGGCGAAACATCTTTTTAAAAAGAATTGTTTTAAACAGTTCAATTTGAGATTCTTAATCTTCCTTGTTGTTCGATCATCTAATGAAGCGTGTTATTTCGCCTATAATGAAGCCTTTCAATACAGACGATCGGTGAGCAGACGATCTTTCAGGATATTGGTATTATCCGTGGGCTTGCGATATAATTTCATGTCTACTATCTTGTCTGTCATAAATCTGTTTCCTTTAAATAATGTTATGTCCAGAAATTGTTTATTTTGTCTGGAGTATTCATATGAAAATCCAAATAAAGGGTGAATGCTATTTGCAATTTAGAAAATTATATAAGATTTTTTTCTTCTCCGTTAAATATGATAAATCCATCATCTCTATATAACGACTAATGAATTAGGTTGTTGGTATATGGAAATAAAAGCAGTATGTTTGAAACATTCTACGGTCCGTTAAACTAGGAGACATGGTTGCTCCCATGGGTACATCAATAGTTTGTCGATAAATGCGCCCATAAAATTCGAATTCGTTATTTTCTAGTACGAGTTTTAGAATATTTAAAAAGTCAGCTTTAGGTGGTAGTGGTATATTATAGATCGTTGAGCTTATTTTAGGCCAAGCTCGCTCTACGGCTTCAATAATTTCTCTGTGTTCAAGATTAATGTACGTGCTGCTAATGTCGAATGTTGCTAAAATGCTGTCCGCAGGTACTTTGATTTGTTCTATTCTATTAACGAAATCTGTGGAGTCCTGAGTGTAGGTACACAGATTATCAATAACTGGTCTAAGAAAGTAATCTATATATTGACCGATTCTTCCTAATGGATTGTTACAGAGAGATACTATTGGTCTTCCAGGAATTTGTATTTTCTGTAGGTCTTTATTATCTTTTATTTTCTCTCCTTTTTTATACTTAGCTTATGCATTTTGGGAAGAATATAAAATCTTCCAATTCTTTTCTTTTCTTCGTTCACAATATATTTAAGTGTGATATCGTCAACAAGATGTGATTTATGTACTTTTTCTACAATTTTGTCAATGGCTTTTGTGATTTCGATAGTATCTGGTTCCGATAGTCTTACGTAATGTATATTGTCATTAAGTTGACTCAATGCTATATCAATGTATTTATTTGTATCCAGTACAACTGTAGATGAATTTTTGTCTGCCTTTTTTATAATTATGCTTATTTTTTTTTAAAGATTGCAATGCTATTCTTTTTTTTTTGTTTAGAAAGGTCATCTTTGAATTTTTTAACGCTAAGGTTTTGAAGTTCCAGTTTTGTAGCAAATAAGTAATTTTCGACGGCATTATTCGCTAAGTGCAGTACAAATCCAGAGTTTGTTCTGAATGGATGATAATTAACAGCTTTTGTAACGTCATCAAAGTGGTATCTACATCTCATTTTACGAGCTAGTTCATTAAAATCTTGTAATAAACTTTTTTTTTTCCATTCTTTGTTATGGGACTAGGTATAAATTTCAATCCTTTGCCTAAAAGTTATATTTCGGCACTACTGAGTTCTGTGTTTGTAAATAATTCAACATATTTTAGAGCATTTTGAACCTTGTACATGTGTTTTCTTCTTCTCATTCTTCTGTTGACACAATACAATTACTTATTGTAAGTTGAATTCCTTGAATGTATTTAACTTTTCGGAAACTTTCTAGAAAACACAAAAAGTGGTGTTTTTCATTCGTACTAACGGACGGATGAACAAATGAACAGACGGACGGATAGACAACCGTAAAACAATATATTGCCTTCCCTACTTTCCGTCGAAGGTCATAAACATGTCGAATTTTCGTTCTATTTCTAGAATTTGTGACCTTGCCCTTTGTCGAATAAAGATCAAAATCGATGAGATACCTTCTCTCGTCATTTGTCATGTCTTCTTTTCGTTTCTTTTCGATGTGACATGTGGTTCTAGCGTAGAAATATTGTGCGGAAAGAAATAAAGATCATGTTTTGTTCTATTTTTAGAAGTTGTTACCCTTACCTTTGTCCCAGAGAACTCAAAATCAATAGGTTTCATCATCTGGTCATTAGTGATTTCTGTGCCAAGTTTCATTTAGATGTTACATGTGGTTCTGGAGATATTGTGAGGAAATGGATAAAATGTCAATTGTTTGTTCTATTTTTAGAAGTTGTGACCTTGACATCTGTTGCACAAACCTCAAAATCGATTGGTTCCTCGTCTCCATGTTTGTTCAAAGTTTTATTTAGATATGCAGGTGGCCCAGATGTACAGACACCATTTATCAAACTATAAGTTGAGTTTGACTTGGTCTCAACTCAGCTAAAAAAAATGGGCAGGGGTTCTCCTTACAAATCACACATATTGCTGATAGCTGAAATGAAACAAAGTCCACTTTCAAAAATACCGTTGGCAGGGGGTCCAGATTAAAGATTGTTACACATTTTCCACAATATTTCTTTCTTTAAATGTGAAAAGGGGGCATACATCTATACGCCCGTAAAACAGGGAAAACTGACCGAGTAGGACATTAAGGGACGGAATATGCTGAATTAAATTTTTAGTCTATAGCAGGATCAGCTCACAAGATTATTGAAACGGTATTATTCACTTACTATATTAGGAAAAGACTCGATCTGACATGTTATCTTCTTTCGACAAAATGTACATAAAGCTGAAATTAAAAAATAAAATAGTACAAAATCAATGGAAATAAGCAACTTTTTCTATCAATCTTCAAATTTCCAATATGAATTAATGACATGTTTTTTTTTCCGCCCTTGACACCTGCCACTTCTTCTAATTAGTTTTTCTATTAGAATACACATCTCAGATTAAACTGCATGTAAATACATAGCAAATACACTTTTACATATATCATGATATATAGTGAAGTTTTACACACATATTAATTTACATACTAGTGTTGATCTTTTGCATATAAATGGAGTTTTATTCTAGTTATATATGCATTTCTGTTAATTGGAAGTAACGCCTCTGTCATATTATATATGTGTGCAAGCCTCTGGGGAAGCAAGGGAAGGGAGGCTATATATTCAATAGATCAGTATGAAAAAATAGCTACAATTATGTAAATGGTTTATTTTAAACTTCATATCATATGTTAATACCCCTTTGCGTAAGCACGTGCCTAAAATTCAAGATGTCTGCCAATACTTCCAATTGTCTTATACAATATGATTTGTTGTCTGATTTAATATTCTTACTGAAGAATAAATATGTACCTTTCAACCAATAATTTACCATGAACAGCAAGTTATGTGAGTTACATTGAAACAGGGATTTTAAATTGTGCACCAAAGAAATTGCTGAAAAAGCGGTTTCTATCCAGCTTCAGTACAAGTAAATCAATTGTGACATTATCTTTTTTTCTGGAAACGTTGTTGATATTTCTGTGTGAAAGTCAAAGCTTATCGTGGTTTTGAAATTAATTTCAGAGCGTTAATACAAGAAAAGTATCAACCCCTCTTGAAAGATGATATAGACTACTCTCAAACTCTCAGGCTACGACATCTTTTAGCATCCCTCGGCAAGCCTCGGGACGGACATGATATCTTAGCCTTCATTTGTGAGATACAGCCTATCTCCCCTTTTCTCTTGTGATACATACTACATATATACCAGTGAAATAAAATTGATTATTAACTGTGAAATTATTTCCCATAATTTCACTCCAGGAAGTGACATCACAATAGAAGTTGTCAATGCTGTTCTCAAGTAAAGTGTAGCAGATTAAAAAGTAGTTAATAAGTTTGAAGTATTCTTTAATTGAACCAATAAATATATAAGAAGATCTATATAATGAAAACAATAACTAAATTTAGATTATATCTATTGAAAATATTCAACTCATGATAAAAAAATGCTTTGGTTCACTTATGCGCAGTGCATATTCGTAAATTAGAGCGCTGTTCCATCATCCGTTGAATACTTTGCTATAATCAGATTCTTGAATTGTAGTATAATTAAATTTTACGGCTATTATAAAAAAAATGTTATTTTAACTACATTCCAGAATTTCAACTGGTTGTTAGTTTCTTACATGTGATAATATAGAGTAAACTGATACTAAATTACAAAAATGCCTAAATTGCATAATAAGCAGTAATTTCATTATGATGTATATGTGATTCGATGATTAACCTTTCATCAGCAGCATTAGAAGCAAATAATAATTTGGAATCCACAATCCAAAAGAGGTAATAAAAATATTCATTACCTATCAAAAACTGTGGACACAG
Source organism: Modiolus philippinarum (assembly GCA_002080025.1). Taxonomy (NCBI): domain Eukaryota; kingdom Metazoa; phylum Mollusca; class Bivalvia; order Mytilida; family Modiolidae; genus Modiolus; species Modiolus philippinarum. The sequence goes on along the minus strand of MJUU01013015.1, from coordinate 55,677 downwards.
GATATTTCTAGCCCACGCCTTGCACTGCTAACTGTTTGCAAAATTTTAGGGGTTGTTCATGCATGACTAAGAAGCCAGGTCTCTGTCTGGGCGTGGAATAGGTATGTTTTATAGGACTACTAGTACAGGCCGTACAAACTGCTAGCTAAAAAAACTTTAAAATGATCATTCATACTTAACGTAGGGGCCAGGGCCACAATTTGGGTTTGGAATCCGTATGTACTCCTTAACAAGCAAATGCATGGAATCCGTATGTACTCCTTTACAAGCAAATGCATGTCAAATATCAAGTGGATAGGAAAGTACAGTTTATACAAACTGGCTGCTGTCTTTAAACTTTAAGTGATTGTTCATTCTAAACTGAGACGCATTGGCCACCATCTGGGTGTAATTTGGTAATATGCATACTCCTCAAGCCGCAACATCATGTCAGATACTACTGGTACAGGCTATATAAACTGCTTGCTAAAAACTTAAGTGATCGTTCATGTTTGACTAAGGGACCAGGGCCATAAACTAGGTAAAGATTTGAGTTGTACCTATTACAATGCAACTGCGCATGAAATAATATGGACCTACAACATAGATAAACTTGTTACATATTTTAATTCTCAATAGTTTCCAATTGTATCTCAAAGTCTGTATACTTAGGGATACAATTGGAAACCAAAAGCTACTGATCCAGAGATTTGTTTAGGCATTGTATGACATAAATTATATATTTGTTTTTCTTTGTCAGTTACTTCGTCTGTTTGTGGTCCTTATGTTTCCATGAATTCCACATTAATCATTTCAGCGGATTATTTGTTATTCATTTGAGCATGCATAACATCGTATAAGAATTTGTTTACTGATCTAATGTACAGACAATGTGAAACTTTTTTCGTTTTTAAACTATCAAGTTCAGACTTCAATCAGCAAATATCCAGTATAAAATTTTCATTTCTCATTTCCGTTTTATTAATGTGACATTTTGTGTAATCTTTAAATCTGAATTTTCATATTTCAATTTCCTTATTGTAAAAGTTTAATTTTTTTGATAGGAACGTAAATTATTCACTTTTATCCTTGCATGTCATAGTTTTTCAATACTTGAAATTAAACATACAAACAGGTAATTCTAATTATTTAATTTGGCTAATGGAATGAACACATCCATCTTAATATAATTATCATAAACATTGTTTTCATCAAGTTTGACACTTTTGGAATCAAAGATCACAACTATGTAACACCGTACTAAGGTTTGAAATCAGTTATTAAAGCAACACAACGTATACAATATAATCATTTATCACATACTTACTCAAGATATGTGTCTTTTTGCATGTGTCATAAAGAAAGAATTAAGCCAGTCATATCTTCAGGGGTGTAATATGAAATCCATATTACACGGCCGTGTAATATGAAATCCGTATTACATGGGGTAAATTATGGATTTTTCAAAATGGCGACTGACGGGTTTACCACTTGATGGAATTAACAAAGATTCACTAATTTCAGGATAATTTACTGGCTCAAGTTATAAATCAATTTATTTATTTACTGAGAACAAGCAAGTCCAAGAAACATTTTTTTCGGATTTTGAGCCTACATCCGTCACAAGTTTCTCACTATTATGTAGTCGTTGCTGTTAATGTCCCGCGGTGTTATGAAAATACTTTTGTCGTTTTGTGAAGAAAAATACCAGTGTTAGCAAAGTTTAAGCAAGAAGTACACCTTAATTCAATTTTCAACTATTCGAGGTCCCTTTCCACAAATATGAGCATTGATAATACATGTAAGTGTAGCAGTGTTCAACAGCTATGACAACACCATAATCTCATTTGCAAGTTCTTGTGTTAAAATATTGCAAAGCAATTTATTTAGACCTACAACTTTCAGCACAAATGATCTTTATAATATTTAATGGTGGGAAATACATTCCCATTAACTGCATTTTCTGTTGGAAAATATCCTGTCTGTTCAATGAAACTCCTAACAATAGGGAACTATCTGTGGAAATGAAAAAAAAAAAATAGCCTTTTTCCCCGGCTATGCGCATAACAGGGGGCCAACCTTATTTGGTTGGAGCAAAATCGTTTCTGCATAAATTTTGGTTATTAAGAGCATTTTTGCGATTGATAAAAAATGATCCCTTTCGGCAATAGTTTATATAATTCAATCCTTTCCATTCAATACTTATTTGAAATATAAAGATTTCAAAAGTTATGTAAGAAAAAATGTTTCGTAAATATCGCGGAAGTTCAAAATGTAGATAGGTCGTTGATGTTTTTGTTCAATAACTTTTGAAATCTTAGATATTTTGAACAAGTATTGACTGAAAAGGATGGATTTATGCATTAACTGCTGAAAGGTAACATTTTTATCAATTTAAACATTCTACAGTAAGAAACTTTAACTGATACACACACGATTTTGCTCCAAAAAATTAGGACTTCTCCAACCAATTAGGTTAGACCCCCTGCATGAGTTTCAATTTAGTAAATAGCGAGTGGTCTACATTGAATTTGTAGTTAAAAATACTAGATACAAAACGCCGAAGTAATTGTAAATTTAGATATGATGTCGAAAATGAAGCCAACATGCTCTCTTTGAAACAAATATTCCGTTGGAAACCACAATGACTGAATTACAACATTTTACAGATGAATAATTTTGTTTTTCATGATTTCAGATTATATGAAATAAAGAAGAGTAAAATTGGTCAATTGTTGAAGTATATGATAAATAGTTTATGATATGGCATTTTTCATATCATATCCCATATTATCCCGAGACATCCATATTAGCCCGAGGGCCGAAGGCCAGAGGGCTAATATGGATGTCTCGGGATGATATAGGATATGATATGAAAAATGCCATATAATAATCTCTATGTATTAGACATGCTTCTGAAAATATATCAAATTAAATCCTGGTACTTGTATAAATAATATTTTCTGTTATTGTGATATTTGCAAGACTCGAGTACTAAAGGGGAATTTCTTTACCCATAACAATTTAACGATACATTGAGGTGACCGGTGGATATACTCGTGTTCTATAGTCATCCATAGAAGTAAACAAATATTGTTTACTTTTGGTATGAAAATGCTTCTATACTGAAGGAACATTTTCGTCACTAATCGCAGCGCAAACAGGCGAAATCAACTGATGGCAAATATGCTTTACAAAGATGTTAGAATTTGGCAATAAAGTTCGAAACTAGGGACATTTTATTACAAAAACAGACTTATGTTTTGGTTGATACACTGAGAAGTTGTTTATACAACAATGCATGTTTACAATTGCAGGAAACCAATAATAACTATCGATGCTATTACTTACATACTTATAAATAAGCATAAGCTATACAATGATCAATCACAATTTGCTTCAATATCTTTGTATGAATATGTTTTTATAAATGTCGTTTGATTATAACAGCCAATGGTTATGTATAAGTAGGTCACATACTCAAACAATTTCCACATCGATGATTTTAGGTATAGAATATATCATATTGTAAATAAATAATTTAATTTGAACTTAATCTGATTTTCTACTAACTTTAACTGTTTTTCTCACAAAAGTACCTTTCAACATCGGAGCAGAAAAATTCTGCTACACATTTTGTGTCATCAAATAATAGTTCAGAATATATCCCTACGTTAAATATGAAATTAATGATCAATTAATTAAGAAAAAAATACCTTTCTCATTTCCATACCAAAAACAAAAAAATAATGAATTAATTCAAATATTTTCGGTTGAAAGTTCTACAAAAATATTATCTTGTAAAATTTGTAATCTCTTCAGACAAAAATCTGGGATTTTGAAGAGAAATTTAGTGTCAGTGTGTCTCAAAAGATATATGCTATATGAATATGTTACGCATCTCTAATAAGCTGTACTCTCAACACTTTATTTCACAAAGGGATGGCATCTAATGAAGTTTTATCTTCTACAAAACTGATGTAATATATTTACAAAGATTCACAGAAAAACATTGCTTCAGAATAACATAAAAATTAAACAACACAACTATTATCAAAATGTAATAGTTTAAACAGAATTGTCGTGTTTTAGTATTTTTGATTTTAAAATTTCTGATTTCTTCGAGTTTGCCAAGTATTCGTTGTTAATGTGTTCCTTCAAATATTACAGATATTGCAAAATTATATATAGGTGTATACTTAAATGTAAATATCTTTATAGCACATGATTGAAGAGGGTATTAATTATAAAAAAAAAAAGTTAACTGCTATTTTTTTAACATTTCATTACAGCACATTTCTTAACTTAGATGATGGAAAACGAGCAGTAAGACACCCTACTTTATAGTCTTCTTGATAAAGCATAAGTGGTGATCCAAACAAACAACGAATCTCCGGTATATAACTTCGGAGCATATTTTACCTGACATTATAAACGTCGGTGAAAACAGTGTAACATACAGTATAACACCATGAAAATATTTAATTAGAATCATGAACCACAAAATGTGATCATTTGTTGTATAAGAGAGAATGCTGAAGAATTGTAACAAAGCTGTAATACAACTTATTTGTACATGTTTGCAGTGTGATTGTTTTAAGTAGTATGTCTTGGAACATTTTGCTGTTGAGAAATCAAGTCTTGATTCATATTAAAGTCTTTCAATATATCTAATTATCTTTTCT
>MJUU01013015.1:25013-49725 GCA_002080025.1 Modiolus philippinarum | reverse complement strand
TTTTTTGTGCTTTGTATCTGTCTAACGTCATTGTTTTATGTCTAGAGTCATTGTTTTCCGTGTTCTTTGGTTGGCCATGTCTTTGGACTTCGAATTTTTTAAATTTCACTCCATTGTTCTTTTGGTATTCTACAGAGGTTATTTTTTTATGTCAATTGATGATGGCTGTAAAAAGTCTGTAGTGATTATATTGCAACTGTAATAATTGAGCATAACCTAGGCTTATCGAGACAAAAATAGGAAATGGAGACAATATATTGCTTTCAAATACCTAAATAAGCAACCGTTTGTGTTATAGTTCCGTTTAATGGGAGGCCAAATCTCTTCATATTACCTTGCTATAGCTACGGTGAGCTGTTGCAATCACTTTAAGTCCGTTGCCCACAGTTCTGTCTTGCGCAAATTTAAATTTTCATTCAAAGATATTTTTCTCTGAAACTAATGGGACATTTGGAACAAAATTTTGTCAGAATCGTCAACGGATGGCTCATTGAAGAATCTTGTTTTTCAGGTTCACTTTATGCCCATAGTTTAACGCTAGGGTCATACTCTTTTCAAGATGGCAACAATGTGGGATTATATTTTAAAATTGGATCCGAAGAGAAAATTTCAAACATCTCTTTAAAACTATTCTGTCGATGGGAACAAAATTTAGCCCAAACAGCCCATATAAGTTTGTGTCCGGTTTTGCCGTACCTTATCGAAGATGACCAGTGGTTAACATAGTTTAACGTAGGAATCCTACAATAAATACACAAAATCTTCTGAAATCACTGAGCCAATCAGATTTACCTGTTCGTACCTCATCAATGTGACGAACATTCTTTTAAATAGGAAACTTATGTGACATCTATTCAATCTCTTGATGAAACAACTTGGCTTAATTAGATTCATTCGTAGTCAAACAAATCCTTGGGAGGTCTTCTGCAAAGTTTGTGAATTTTATGTTCCTTTCTCAGTCAAGATGGCCACCAGTTAGAACATATTAATCATAGGACACTGATTGATTTAAATTGAAATTTATTCTTTGAAGCAGGAATGGTCAAACTATGAAGCAGCACCCTTTTAAAACAGTTTTGTTGATATTGTTCATAATATATGTCTTCCAATGTGGACACCCTTTGGCTTATTTATTTCCTGTAAGATTAACGTCTTTCTCAAATGAAATGTACGTAGAATGTTAAATACGGATTAAAGTGTAAACCCATAAAAAAGAGGGTTTCATCAGTTGTCCCGGACGGTTAGCCTTGCCCTTGCTTCTATAGAGCATCCGGCACGTCTTTGGGTCAATCCAGGAGTCAAAACCAATGATATCTCATATCTATACCTGACGTCGCCTTTACGGCCATAACATTTCTAAATTGACGAAAGTAACAACGTTCGAACATATCCATGACTCAGCTGTTTCTGTGACAACGTCCCTGTTTAAAAATAAGCTCTTCCGTAACCAATAAGTGTGAAATATACAGTTCATTTGTCCAGTCCCTTTTCTCCCTTCTCCCGTTGTTTCCTTACCTTTTTCATCCGACAAACACAAACACTCAATCGAGGTAAAACGTGAATACATATGCCTTTTTCCAGAAAGAAATTTAGGATTAAACATCTATTTAAGAATTTCATGTGCACAGTAAAGTCCAAATTCAATTTCGTTTTCAGTGCATTATACACAGTATATTCCAAGATTCATTTGATGTTAAATTCATATAACGGTAGATTTACTTGAAATTAAATCGAGTGTAAATGTGTGACTTACTGCATCCAATAGCCTGGCAATAAACTGGCATTAAATTTAAAACTAAATTTAGGATTAGACTTTCATTTATTTTTTTAAATCAGGAAAAGTACAATTACTTTACGAAAAATATTTTTAAATGAAATTGATTATTTGTACAGTATAGAAAATTTAAAGTAAAATTATTGTGCGTTTAAACTACATTGATGCTTTGAGAGGGCAAAATACACTATGAGCCAACCAAGGCATACAATGCAAAAGCAAAGAATAATGATCTCTATGCACTGCTTGAAAGGAAGTCTGTACTAAACAAAGTTCATTAACACTCTAGAAAATCAAGCGAAAGCTACGTGTTTTGGCAAACAATTTTATTTTTTGAAAGATATCAGTCCATTGTAAAATAAACCCCGTTATGAACTTTATTGTATTTGTTTCACTTCATACTGCTAAAAAAGCAATAACAATTTAAGTGCTTGAATTTCTAAAACCATTGTCTTTGGAAAGGAAAGAATGAGACAAAAACTAATTAAAACATAATTCAATGAGTTATATTTTTGACATCACTCACCTTACCAAAAAAAAAAATCGAATCGCTAAAGTAACATAACAGTAGATACCAAGCAAAATACTAACAGAAGAAAAGAGAAGCTTAATAGAGAAAAAAATCAAGGTAATGTCAAAGACAAGAAAGCAAAGATATAAGGTTTTTGATAAAATAATTCAAATTTAAGGCATGAAAAACACCAGGTTCTGATATAATGGTTGCAAACTTGCTTATATTCCAAGATATAATTGTCTACCATGATGATTCAATAGGTGAATGAAGCGATATGAAGTAAATGTACATGATAAAAAGTCTCTACAAAAACAATGTTACGAAAAGCAATGCAAAACTGCTTTTATCTTTGTCCTTGATCTTGAAATCACCACGAGGCCCTCAACAATGCGTTTTGCTTATACCTCATAGTTAATCGAAGATTGCACCTAACCAGTTTGAGCGGAATTCTTTGCCATTTGTCGAACAACGCTGCATCCATGTCGTTTCTGGTCATCAATGCTTGATTCTCAATAAACATAAAATAAACTGGAAAAACGCTCTTATAATCGCCGTCATCCAATGCCTTTAGATGTTTTGAATGTCAACTGCACCTAGACGAAAAATACATTTTGTTGAACAGCCTTCAAAATGTTAATTTTCATATGGAGTAAGTTTTATTTAAATGAAACCTACATTTTTTACAAAAATGTTCGATTTTTTTATTTCTCTTATAGAAGCCACATCGAACATTTCACTTCGGAATAAATATTCAGACAGCTAATCCCATTTTGATTTTGTCCATAAAACTGATTTGACGGAGTTCGTACATGTTATTAATACTATTTTGAGTTGGTAGTGTTAAATGGTGAATGAAAGTATAAGGAGTAAATGCACATGAGATTATTTCTCTACAAATACATGGTAAAAAAAACAAGCAAAGGCAGAACGCTTTTATTGTGGTTCTTCATCTTGAAGTCAACATGAATCCATCACCAATGAGCTTTGGTCATACCTCAAAGTAAGTTCAAGACGGCCCATAGCATCGGTTTGAGCGGAATTCTTTGCTAATTGTGAGCAACGCTACAACCATGACTTCATTTCTGATGGGTGCGGGATTGTTACCAAACATAAATTAAACTGTCAAAGTGCTCTTACAATTACTGTCATCCTTTGCCCGACAAAAACACTAGTGTCTTAAGCTAGTGGACGATTACAACATATAGACAAACACAAGGCACTTTTAATTTGGCGTTATAAAATATTGAGATTTAGGTATTTAAAACAGGTGGTCAGAATTAGTTTTCAAAATTACAAAAAATAAATGCCAAAATTTGAAAATATGAATAGTATATCCATATCAGAAATTCTCTCACGCATAAGTGCACCATAAATGAATTATATAGAGAGAGCATACATCTCTCGCACGGGGAATCTTTTTACGGACTCCACACTGCAGGAGAGACAAACTCCAGTCACAAATGATGAATGATGGATATGGAGTAAATGCAAATGAGACAGAGTTTCAGCAAATACATGGTAAAAACAAGCAAAGAAACGGTTTTATTGTAAAAGTCTTTAAGTCACAATTAGGCCTTCAACATTGAGCTTTGCTCATACCTCATAGAAAAGTCTTTTTTGTGCTAATATCACATGATTTAATTTGCTCTCAACAGACTCAGTCAAAAATCCTTAACTATATTCACTAACAGTAACTCCTGCTCTAGAAATTTTAGAAATGTAGCATGTGACAAGAACATAATAAGCTTAATTAAAATTCTCTGAAATGATGTAACAGGACAAAGTCGTCAATTTGTTCAGAAAACCGAGGTAGACAAGCAGAACTTTTTTTTTTAAATAAAGATCAAAGTTCAATATCAAGACAATAACAAATTTTAACCCCTGGCTGCTGCAGATACCAGCTTATACGGTAAGGTTTGAGAATGTGATACAATATTTATTGAAAATATCGTGTAAAAGGTTTTTTATTATTATTAAAAAGGGCTAAGGATGAACCCCTGAAATAATCATCTTTAACAACCGCAATTTTAGTTTTGTTTGTATTGGGCATCTCATTAATGCCTTCATAATGATTGTGTTGGACTTGTAAATTAAAACAAAAATGTTATTTTGATGGCATAACAATTGTCAACTGTTTTCGTGAAATTCATATTAGGTTAAGATCAGCTATATCTTGACTGGTAATTGGTAACAAAATTTACAAGAGATATACCTGTTAAAATTTGGCATCTTTGATAAGTTTGATATTAAGTGTACGTCAATTTTAAGAAAAAAAACGACATTGTTTTTGCAGACTTAAGTAAGTTATTAAATTTAATATTATAGATATCCACAACATGTTGATAGACAAACAGCATATTTTTAGGACAAACATGCTTATATTTACAGAACGGACATTCTAAAGATTGAACACACAGAAAATAATGTGCATGCAACATACAATATGCGGTCTGGCCGTTTTGAAGATATGACCATATATACAAATAACATTTTTTTTTGTAAACAAGCAAACTAATGATAATTGAAAATGGTTTAAATTGGCTTGATAGCAATCTGTCAACGTATGTTTTTTTATAAAGTTACCTATGGAAACTTTAAAGAAGGCATGCACAGATTTTACTTTTAATTTTGATTATACAAAGGCAATTTCAATCATTGCAAACAACTGTGGAAGACACCTAATGACTATTGTGGCAAAATTTGGTTCAAATGATCATGTTGGTCCAGCAGTTTCAGAGAAGATCTTTGAATCTGTTTTTCATACTTTCTGATATATAAATTTTGCTTCCACCTTGGATAAGGTTTAACTTGAACTGGGAAAAGAAGTAGTCAGAAACAACAACTTATCACCTTACCAATTTGTTTTTGCCCCAAAAAGTCAGGTTCGTCAGCTGAAACTAGCAATGAAGTTGCATACTGGTTATATAAACGAAAAACAAACCTTAATGCATAAAATGTAGGTCAGGCTAACCAAAATTTTATACCATCATCAAGATGCATATTTGGACAAAAGCTTATTTATCTATTACTTCTAGTTCCAAAGGTACATGGGCTTTGTAACTGACACACAGGAGAAATGCTATGTAACCTATCGTCAGCGGGCAAGGAATAAAAACACATCTTTTGCAGGGACCCGATTAAAGACTATTGTGACCAAGTTTCATTCTATGGAACTAGCAAAGCAATTTCAGAGAAGATTTTTAAATGTTTTTACCAAAGGGTCCAATTTTAATGTAAATTCACCAAAGGCCATCTGGATAAGAGTTATTCAGAGACATCTTTATTGCAGTGGACCACCTAAAAACCATTTTGGCCATGTTTGGTTGCAATAAGTTTCTATTGGTCAAAGTTTTGTAAAAATATAGCTTATAAATAAGTTTGATAGCAATGAGAAGAGGACATGTGCATTTTAGCGAATAATCAATAAATAAGTCAATAAATAAGCACACTCGTGAGTATAACTGATAATTCAATAAACTTGTCTTCCTTCATATATACATGTGAAATATTAGGTCATTCAAAAAAAAATGTTTGTTTCTAAAGCCCTGCAGTTTCTATATTGATTCGGTCTGGTAGTTTTTAATTTGTTATTTCTTTATTATTTTGGAAAACAGATCGAGCAAGTACATGATTTGTCGATAATATTCTAGCACTTCTTTCGTGAGAAATGTAGACATTTTTCTGATCTTTCAAGCTTAAAATTGTTAGGTTTGTTTTCAGTATGTCCTTGACAAGGACTTAAATACTCAAAGGGTTATCATATATTTTGCTTTGAGAAAGGAGAAGGAAACGTAGGTATTAATAATTATGTTTTGCAGATTTTTAGAAGAATCAAAATATAAAAAAAATTCTAATTGTAAATGTGAAATAATTTTTTTTTGACTTGCAACATTTTCACTGAAGCCGGGGAGGCTTTAGAAACAATCTATTTATTTTGAACGGCCTGACAAACGTAAAAAGTACGATTGAAATGGAAATGGAAGAGTTCAAAGGTGTTCAAGAAAGCAATGATGTACTTCTTCTATAGCTTCAAGTTTTTCAATCAAAGCAATGGCACTGTCAATGTCCTCTGCTGCTTTACTTGAAATTTTCTTTTGAGAAGCTAATGTAGAAAAATGGGATGTTATCTGGGAAGGTTCCAAATATTCCTGAGGAATGAACTTTCTATGAAAATCCTCTTGCATAAACCTCATGTTTCTGCATATTGCACTTGAATTCATTTTGTTTCCAGTTCTGTCACCTTCCTCGAATATTTCCCTCAGATATTGTTTGACTTATTTGCAAAAAAGCACATGTTTTCTGTCCTTTTTCTCCGACTTTTGCTGAGGGTTACTCTGAAAAAGTATAATCATAGGAAAGTTGTAGCTTAGCAACTCTCTCTGTCAAATTCATGCAGGTGCTATGTAGTTTTACGTCATCAAATGTTGACATTTTGCATAGTTGCTATTTGTGTTTACCAACTAAGCAATGACCATGCATGGTAGTAAATGATCTGAAAGCCTCAGAAAATCCTACCGGATGAGAGAGTGTACCATCATCTGACACCCTTCTACATTTGTATGCTCTTTAAAATCAGATTCAATTTTTAGTGATCTGGAAAGAAAAAATATAATTTCCTTAGACATTTTGAAAGGAAATTTAACATATGCAAGAAACGTGGCTGCCAAGATAATTCGGCATTTTGAATATTTTTTAATGAAAAAAATGGGTCATTCCTTGTCAGAGCATGTCCTCTTTAGTTGCTCATTAAAACCTGAAGATGTGCCTGAAGTAAATGCTGCTGTTTAAAATCTTTAAGGCGAGATAATTTATCAACGTTATGTTATGCCCCACAACAAAAAAGTTTAGTGCATATTGTTTATCCCTGTCTTTCTGGGTGTCTGCAGAGGATACATTATATGACTGGGCTGTTTCTCCTTCAATTTTTATGGTAAGACGTCTTCATTTGGGAGTTCATTTGCACATACAGTCATACATGTACCTTCGGTATTGATTTTTATTTTGGTACAATTCCATAAAAATATATCCTTTGTTGAACTTAGTCTTTTTTTTGTTATAGACATAGAGGGTACACAGTCAAAAACATGTATTTTTGTGAGGGCGTTATATGTGTCTCACAGAAACAAATATATCACTGCTATAAAAGCAAACAAAGGGAATTAGATAAATATATAAATTCTGTTGAAGTAAAATATCCAGGTGAATCCTGCAATTTGATTTGTTATTTAGGCTTCACAGGGATACCGGTTCATATTCCCAGTCTCCGTCCTATATCCCTTGCCTGATGGCTCAGGGGATATAAACACAGACAGGGAATATGAGCCCGTATCCCCTGTGAAGATTCCCTTAATAGCATATAGTATATACATATAATTGTTATACCCCTCACCATCAAAAAAATAAATTCTAGTGCTGGTAACCTAAATTTAGACTTGCGTTCCTGTCCCTTGTACATTTTCCCTTGAAAAGTCCTAAATGATTCTTAAATTGTCACTGTTCATAATGCTTTTATCTGCTTTTCAAAATAAACAATGAAATGATATGGAGTAAATGCACATGTGAAATCTCTACGAACACATGGTAGAACCAAGCAATGGAAGGCTTTTTATTTAAGTTTATCATCTTGAAGTCACAGAGAAGCCATCAAAAGTGAGCTTTTCTCATACCTAATACCTTGCTGCTCCACCTTCATACAGTTTGTTTGGTATCTTCTACTTTATACACCAAACTGCTGAAGAGTAGTAGTTTACATGATATTTCCAAACACGGTAGGCTAATGTAACTACAGTTTTAAAAACCAACCTGTTGTCTCATTAATTGATGGAATTGTAAACCATAGAGCACCACATTGGTAACAGCCTGCATTATCATCGCGTAAGAAAGCAGAATCAATATTTGGTAGCTGTTCCTTGATTGTCTTCAATGTGTGCTCCAAAAATACTGCCACGGCATGAGAGTCTTCTTTAGTCTCTTCCAAACAATGAGTATATGTTCTAATCTGAAAAGAAATAATAGTATATGGATATCCTATCTCTATCATGTGTCTATTGATATCATTAAAATAAACATTTTATGTTTTTTTTTTTAATTTTTAATCAAAATAGATTTCTCATCTTGGCTATTAGGACACATTTGAACCAGAAATAACAAGATGAAATGTGTGAATATCTTGCTAAGAATAACCAAACTCGGTTTACACAATATGGTGTATCAAATGAAAGATTGTCGTCATTTGAATTTAGAGTATGCAATATAGTACTAATATATTCACTAGCCAACTAAGATAGTAACATATCCAGATTCTTACATTTTATTGGTTATTTGTTCTCTATCAGGTTTTAGTGTATGGCTTCCAAATGTTTTGATTTCATACGCACTGAAGACAAACATGTTGTCAGAGCATCCATATGTAGTAATTCAGTGCTTCGGTGCTGACCCGAAAGCCGATTCTATTTGGAACCTTACAATATCTAAATTTTTGTACATTTATTGAAAACTAAGGAGTATCTCCCTCAGGCAAAGCTCTGTCCTTAGCTGATTTTGGCTTTACAATTAGATCATATTGGTTATTTGTTCTCTATCAGTTTTTAAACATCTTTGATTTTATGGTCTTCCAAACGTTTAGCTTTTATCTGCACTGAAGAGACATAAGTTGTCGAAATGCGCATATGCAGAATTTAAATGCACAGTAACTTCGGTATTTAGTCATTGGTTACCACTGGGTCGATGCCACTGCTGGTGGACTGTTAGTCCTCCGAGGGCATTCACCAGCCCAGTAGTCAGTGCTTCGGTGCTGACACGAAAGCCGATTCTATTTGGAACCTTACAATATCTAAATTTTTGTACATTTATTGAAAACTAAGGAGTATCTCCCTCATGCAAAGCTCTGTCCTTAGCTTATTTTGGCTTTACAATTAGATCATATTGGTAATTTGTTCTCTATCAGTTTTTAAACATCTTTATTCTGAAACAGATGAAACCCCCTTTAAAAAATATTTCATACATGAGGTTAAGTTAGTGGGCCTCTTGTTTATTGAAATGGTTTCTGTTGTGAAATGTATCTGTTTAAACATACTGTATGAAAACTACAGGACAATAACGCAGCATAATCTGACTAAAATTAAAAATTTCATGTTGTTCTGTTTGTCCCCTTTTGGCCTCTTGTTTCTCAAACGGTAAATGCTTCCACAATATGATGACAAACTACAGTTGTGCAACTTAATTACCAATAACATAGAACAATTGCCGTCTCAATAGAATAAATAATAAGGTTTGTACAGTCAAATATCTGAAAACAGCAAGGTTCACTTCTTTTTACAAATGTGACCTTAACCTTTGATCTGACCCTTTTTTCATATTCATGCTCCTCTTGACTAGACCTAGTATACAAGTCTATGTTATATAGTTCAAAAGTTTTAGCCAGGGTTAAAGTTTCGGACGCACAAACAGACAGACAGACATACAGGACAAAGAGAAAATGCCCACCTCCATTTATAGATATGGGCATAAAAAAGGACAAAATTGTAAATTGTGATATTTGAGCTGTGTTTATATATGTATTTCACTTTATTTGGCACATTTGAAGAAAATGCTAAAATTAACACTTTGGGCTATGACAGAATTTCTTCTTTCTATGATTTTGTGCAGTGCAAGTCTCCAATCTACCCACAAGCAATCAAATTTTTATTAAAATACCTCCCCCACAATTATTTCTTGAAAAGTCACACCGATATACATAAATTACAAAAAAAAAATAAAGTGTCCTGAAGAAATACATTTTGTTAGAAAGTTAATGAACAACATGTATTGCGGTAGATGCATGCAGATGTGTGAATTGTGGGTGTCAATGCCGTAGCTTTTATAATTCTTTCAAGTTTGCTTTTCTCCTAAGTATTGATTTTATATTTACTATTTGCTCTGCTTTCAATTTTAAGTTTACTTATAACATGCATAGTGTGTTAGTGTGAGAATTTATATCAGGTCTCGCTTGTCATGTAAACTAACTGCATCACTACTCATCGCTGTTGTGACTCATAGTGTTATTGGCTCATACGACAGGCTTGGCCTGATACAAATTCTAATACCAACAAACTACGCATATAATCAGAATGTCTTCGTTATTAACTCCTTGTGCATTTTCCTGCGAAACAAACATTTTGTTTCCTGTGCATCTTCAATAAGATATTTTTATGTAATCAACTGAAACAAATATGCTTACCGTATTAGAGAACTCTGTGTTTATATCAAAAATTCCAATAAATAGTTCAGTTTACTTTTTTTTTAGCCAAACTGAAAAAAAACTAAAATTTAACACTGTCACTTTTCCCAAAGACACCAAATTAGCATTGTTGCAAGACATTTCGATTCTGGTAAAATTTATACGATGATCTTACAATTTACATGTATTCACCTTTCAAATTTTTCATCAGATTCTTAATCTTTTAATGGTTTTTGGAAACAGGTCACATCTGTCAAATGTTATCTCATGTGTATTATCATCACATAATTCACTAAATTTTTCATCAAAAGGATCACTCAATGCATATTGAATGCAATGTGTAAAGCATTTGTCTTTTCTTTGTATGTGAGCTCTGAAAGTACAAGTATTAGAAATAAGTTTAATTATGTTTTCAGTAATGCTCACAAATAATCTACCCCTCCTCACCCCGCATCCATTCATAAAATTTAATTGTTTCAGCCGTAGTAGTGACAATTGTTTTAAAAAGGCAACACTAAGAGCAGCATATCCCCTTGCCTCATCTCTAGTGAGTTCATAACCCCCTCTACAATTTACAGAAGAAAAATCCACCAGGAATGACAAGTTTTTCTTTTCTTTGGTTTGATCGCTGTAATTTTTGTATATTTTACTGAAATAGCTTCCTATATCTTACAGACTATTTTTCACTTTTGAGTGAAATTTTCTTTTACCCCACTCAGGAAAAGACGAAATTTTTCACACTCATGGAAGAAATCCCTTATCTTTAATAAGGTCTCGTATATGAAACTATTATTCTGAAAATTCAATCTTTCAGTAATCAGTGTTTCAACAAATCATAATTCTATATGTAATTTTAACAATCATTTTCATTGGTCAACGTCGTGAATAGCAAACGACATTTTCGTTTGCCCATTAATCCGCTTCGTAACAGTATAGTACAACAAAGAAAGACATCATTAACATAGATCACGCAGTTTTTAAAGTGCAAAATTGGAATTATAAGGATTTTTAGGAAATTATGTATATATAAACTCTGCCACCTCATTCACAAACACCGCAGTTTGCAAGTGAGCTGCCGGAGTTTATACATAGATAATTTCCTAAAAATGAATGCTTAATCCTAGTATAATAAATAGTTTTTATTATGGTGGCAAAGGCGGGTATTAAAAGCCTATTCAAGTAAAACCAAAATATGCAATTTCTATTTACAATTCCTTACAAAAGTTACAAAAGTCCCATTACCTTGTCTTATGAATGTCTTCCTGAGACAGTCATCAAGTAATAAAAACAGTATTGTAAGTACATAAGAATTCAGTAATCATTTGCATGGCAATTAAAAAGTTTAAAACTTGTTTCATGACAAAATATTAGGAATTCCTAAAAAAGGAAGTTATTTCTAAGAGTTGTAATATTGACGCAATTGCAGCACATGTGAAAGAGTATTTCTATAACATTTATGAGACCTAATCAAAGACTTACATAAAGTCTTTCGGATTTTATTAAATTTGAGAGTAAATCAGCCTAGTTTTCAAATTATTAATTTCCTTCAAAATAACCGTATTTATACAATGCATATCTTATTTTTACAACTGACCATTTTTCTGACTAATGTTCATTATCCCTACCATATGTATAGTAGTGCAAAATTTTCAAACCTGGTGAAAAGCAGGATTAAAAAAGAAATATAACGCATGCTCCAATTTGTCTTTGTTCATTCTACAAACTTCTCTTTTTATGGAAGTGGTACACCTGAAAAATTTGAAATGTGTAGTAGAACCAGAGGCTTACATGTGGACCTGTATTGCTCACCTGGTGGGTATTGGTGACGTAAGATTTTCGAAATATTGTTGTTTATAATCATCTGACCATGACGTTAAACATTTCGAGCCACGATACCCAATGCAACTTTCCTTAGCCCTGATACTATCCTAGCAAATATCAAATGTCTATGTCGATCATTCCGTTGAACTGTAAATGAGCTATCATTTGCAAATTTACATACACAATATATCAGATCATGCTTAAGCTGCATACCTATTTTCAAGCCATTCTGATATACCTACCAAAGTTTTACTTATGAAAATTTTGGACATGCGATAATTGGACAAAGAATTCAGTATCAAATGCAACTAATAAATCAAGGAAAAATTTAAGTCAAATTGAACTCTACTACTCAACAAAAGAAACGTTCAATCACGTTTTTTTGTGGAATAGAATTTAAAATAAAAGCATTATTTTTTTTTCTCTTTAATTTATTATAATCTTTAGCAACACTTGATTCTAATTTTACCTGACAGTTTAGACCTGTTGGGGTATTCGTTGCAGTTTGACCTAATTTTAAGTGAAAATAGACTTTAATTTCTTAGAAATCATCACTGAGTTATCCGAACTTCATCGAATACACACAATTTTGGAAAACGGATGAAGTTATGACGTCAAACTGAAAAACGTCAAAACACAAGAATTCGACCTTCATCTTATTTTTTATGGAAACTTTTGTGTTTTTGGATAGGTTACGAATAATGTATTGATTTTATCAGCAAATAATGAAAATTCAATTCCGACCGCCATTGACATACTGCTGAACTCTGCCAAAAAAAAAAAAAAATGACAACTGCCTAGGAAAATGTCTCTCATTACCACCGACTAAAGTTTGTCATAACAAATATGCAAGTAACGGATAAAAGTTATTTTTCTGCGAAGTATAAAACGATAATTTTAGTTATATCATCCCTAACAGAAATATATATTGAGGACGTTTCTTTTGTTGATTAGAATAATGAATAACTAAATACCGAAGTAACTGTAAATTTATTTTCTGCACATGCGCATTTCGACAACTTATGTCTCTTCAGTGCAGATAAAATCTAAACGTTGGGAAGACAATAAACACAAAGATGTGTAAAAACTGATAGAGAACAAATAACCAATCTGATCTAAATGTAAAGCCAAAATCAGCTTAGGACAGAGCTTTGCATAAGGGAGATACTCCTTAGCTTTCAACAACATTTACAACAATTAAGTTATTGTAAGGTTCCAAATTAAATCGGCATTCGGGTCAGCACCGAAGTACTGACTACTGGGCTGTTGAATACCCTCTGGGACTAACAATACCGAAGTTACTGTGAATTTATTTTCTGCATATGCGCATTTCGACAACTTATGTCTCTTCAGTGCAGATGAAATCTAAACATTTGGAAGACGTTTATAACAGTTGAAATGCTGGTCTATTTCCAAAAACTCATTTCAACAATATTTGACATGATCATAGAATAAATAGTATCTGAGAAATTAACTTGGAAATAAAACTTAATTAACTTTAATGTTGACGGACCATTGAACTCTGAAATATGTGGTAAATCCTCTATGTTCTTTTGACTTTCTGGCCCCAAGATTATCTTGTCCATCCTTCTCTTGCATGTCGTCTAGCTTTGTAAATGACAGGTATCAAATCTTTCAACTCTTCTTTAGTATAGTCTTTGACTCTCATTGACAAAAAAACGTCTTTGTCATTCTTGTCACTGAATTCCTTCCAAATCACAAATTGTACAGGGTTTTGACTTCTCCTGCTGCAAGAAAAAATAAATAATAAATTTATTTATTCTTTAGAAAAAATTCAAAATTATACCTCAAATAGACCGTAGTAATAAAACACCAACTTAGATTACAAATTAAAGCCAGTTGTTATTTTTTGTCCAAATTACTAGGATTGGTGAAAGTATTTCTATTTGTTCGGAGACAATTTTCAAAGATTTTGTGGTCACAAATCCAATAGAAATTGATACACAAATTACAGCTGTTTTCGTATTGATAAAACATTTATTATTCTCGTTTTTGACACTACAAAAGTCAAATTGTCTGAATTTACCATTTTTTGTCTGATTTTGCCTGAAAAATTACTCGACATTCTTTAATGTCTGATTTTGTGCTTAATTTTTCTCGACAAATTCTTAATTATATTATTTTTGTCTTAAGATTTATCGACGCATTCTTGACAGTCTAAATTTGCATGAAAAATTGCTAAAAAATATTCTTAACATTATGCATTATGCCTGAAACTTTGACATGTTGCGATATTCTTAATTTTGAATAGAAATTGGAAATATATCATCATCTGATAAATTGTCTTTTTTTTCATCTATTTTCTATTATTTATCTTGTCTGCTTTAAACTATTTTCTTAGCTTATTTTCCTATAATTGTGTTCCATTTCTACATTTATGTAAAATCACCATTTACATTTATCTTTAGTACTTATGTTATAAATAAAAGTATTTTATTTTCAAAAATGTCACAAAACCATGCTGAAGAGTCCTGGATAACACTAACAAGGCATTAAATAAATAAAGCAAAATAAAAAAAAAATAATAAAAATGCAATGGAAAAAATTTATGGTTCTTCAGTTTGACTCGGATTGTCAACTTTTCAAGGATTTTTTTTTTTACAAAATGTTTTGAAAACACACTAGCTGCTAAAAAAATCAATTTATTAAATACATATGGGTATTTTGTGGTGTTTCCTGGTAAACTACAAACTGTTTAAATTTCATTTGCATCATTCATATACTTGCATGTATTTTTATTATCTTTGCAATCATAGATAAATTGTTTTCAACATTTTTCATAGTAAATATCTCTATCCATGGATAAAACTATTTACAAATAATATACCCTTTTTAATATGAAATGTTTTCCTAAATTATATAAAGACAAATATAATTTGCTTGAGTTATATTTACATTTTTTCTGCAATCAATTTTGAGATTTAGACTACATGTATACAGGAATAAACACAAGCATTAAGAACACCTCCAATTAACAAAGATTGACACAGGTGAGTGATATTGTCTCAAGTAAACCTATTCATCAATTCATTCCTTGTCACTACTAGACAGATATTTGTCTTAAACGGCCATTTCGATCTTGACATAGTCTTAACAGACTTAACACTGATTTGTCAAGATCTGTTAAGATATTCAGTAATATGTCAAGAAATTATTTTCAAGGACGATCAAGACTTGTTAAGACTCTTCAAACCAAACAAGATAATTTATTTGTCTTGTCTGAACTGAATTCTCTTAACACGTCTTGATTGTCCTTGAAAGCATTTTTGTTGAAATCGTGTTAACTCTGTTAAGACAATGTCAAGATTAAAATGGCCATTTAAGACAAAAATCGATTTACTAGTGTGTACAAGTGCAATATACAAGCAGTGTCATATATTATGCATATAATATACAAATATAACACCCTCGACGACTCATCCGTTCTCCTTATTTGGTAATGCTTTTAAATTGCTTTCAAATCCTAAGTAAATAAAAAAAATAGTGCATGACATTCGTAGGAAGATTCCACTTCTCCTTTTAACACTTTTGGTATTTGAGAATAAAAAGAAAATTTTATGAGACAAGCTAATAAGGAGGGAAACCTAAGAACTAGTGCAGACATCTTTATAAATTTCTGTTGTCAAGATTTTAAATTAACTATACAAACTGCTTTGTCATTGTCCCTGTTCTGACAAATAATTCAGATACCCTCCCGAGACTTCTTACTGTATAACATGAATACGTTCTATATATTTTTAGTTTCAATTTAAATTTAGAGTATGTGGATTAAATAGTATATTTGACCTTATATAGATATGTGTCGAATGAGTAATTACTTGGATTTTAAAACTGAATGCGCTCCCCATGATTACTTGCCCAGATGGAAGATCATATTCGTGTGAAATTAACGCGTACATTCTCTGCTTAATTCTAGCAAGGTATTTTAAGGTGCTAGCTAAAATGACTTCTAGAACAGCTTAAGTACTCGTATATAGAAAAAGCAGTTATAGATTTTACTGCACATCAAAGGGCAGAGAAATATCAAATGGTTAATAATTTGGTGAGTATATGTAACCTTTACATAGAACGTATTCATTTTCCTCATTGTGTACATTTTTTTTTGTATTTACGTTGTGACCTAGCCCCTCTAGATAGATGCATGAGAGGGGTCAATACCTGTTGTACTAGTATATTGCGCACCTATTTAATGGTATGAGTTGGCAGTAAGAAGACCTTTTTTATGAGTTTTTGAAAATTTCATTATTTTGATAAATTAATTTCTATTCTAATTTATTTATTTAAGATTTGCAACTTCATTAGAAATTTATGTTACAATTTAAATTAGTGCTCTTTTATTTCTCTTCATACAATCTAGACTGTATCAGACCATTTCAGACAGTTTAGAATATGTCGAGACGTGCTCAGACTGTCCAGAACATGTCAAGACATATTCAGACACTGTTTAAACTGTCCAAAATATGTCGAGACATATTGAGACACTGTTCAGACTGTCAAGAATATGTCGAGACATATTCAGACTCTGTTCAGACTGTCGAGAATAAATCCAGACCATCAAAAATAAGTTGAGAGTTTTTCAGACAATGCTCATAAGTTAAGAATGTGTCGAGACAAATTCATCTTCAGTTCAGACTGTCAAGAATGTGTCGAGATACAATCAGACTTATTTCATACTTTTGAGAGGTGTGTCAAGACAGTTAAGAATAGTGTCGATAATTTTTTTATTATATTCCAGACATTAAAGCAAGTCGAGTAATTTTTCAGACAAAATCAGACAAAAATTGTTAAATTCACACAGTTTTACTTTTGTAGTGTGAGACACAACACAGTTCCCATTTCTACCGATTTGGTGGTAAGATCATAATGTGTGGTTATAAATGTTAAAAAAAACATCGTTGAAAATACAAGATTCATAATTCTAAGGCAAACCTGGTTAGAGAAATACTGAAATCTTGACATTGAGTGTCTGTAATTTCTAGATCTTAAACTTTCACATGTTTTAAATTCATATAATCTTATGAACCTAAAATTAAAAACCCATGAACCAGTGAAATTTCCTACGAACCATGCATACAAGTTCTTTCATAGTATGAGTCTTTCATACAAGTATTCAATTAGTATGAAAAGTTGAAAACATTTTTTTTTTTATCTTCTTAGGCTTATTTTGATGTAGTGGCTAACTTGGAAGACTGACTTTTTGTAATTGTATAATGATTTATTATTTATAATCATTTACATGTGTTTCACTACTGGGCCAATGCCACTGCATGTGATCTTCAACCAATGGTATTTATCAACCTAGTAGTAAACACTTCTATGCTGACCTGCAAACTAATTGTCTTAAGACATTTGCAATGTCAAAAATACTCAAAAAAATGCAAAGGAGTATCTTAATTTTGCATATTTCTGTCCTCTGCCCTTTTTTTTTTTGGCTTTCATTTAATTCTTTTTGGCTAACTTTTTCTCTGTCATATTTGAAAAAAAAGTTTTTGTTTATTGTCTTCCAAATGTTTTGGTGTGATCTTCACTGGATAAACATAAGTTTTTTAAACAGCCATATGCAGAAACTAGATTTACAGTACCATTGCTATCAGTACCATCTCTTGATCAATGAGTTCCAAACTTTCTGAGCATGGTTTGGTGCTAGAATGTGCAAGGTTTCTTCAACTGCAGTAGTTGCCTTTCTATTAAGTGATCTTAATGTTCTTGGTTTTAGCTCGTTTACATCTTTTATAATCTGGTATTTTATAGGACTGATCTTCCCATCACAGATTTTTGTAGAGCATCTAATGTGTTGTTACTATGAATATCATTTTCCAAGCTTCATGATGAAATCTGTGTTGATGGAATTGAAGCCTAAAAATAACACTTTCAAAAATAATTCAAGAAATAATGTTGCCATACAGCTACTACTTTTCTACTATTAGTAACTTGTTTTGCGAGTATGGGGTTATCTGCTTGTATTGCCCGAGTGCTACAGCCAAACATGCAGTAATTCGAACTGAGAAATTTTTCTGAGCAAAACAAATTACTTATAGAGTTTTTATTGCTAATTCTGTTATTCAAATATACAAGATGTATGTTTCTTATTCACTGAAATACTTTTTTATTAACTACTATTTTTGGATAATTATGGCACTTTCTTCTACGGATTATTTTGTCACATTACGTAACAAGACAAAATATTAGTGTGCTGTTGCAAACGTTCCGTAGAGATTGACGATAGTATGTTCATATTAGCGCAGTGCAGTGATAATAGAATTATTGTCGCTCGGGAACAATCGAAAACGTCGATTGAGATGCCAACGTGGAAAATTGAACAGAAAAGGTTAAAATACAACACATTCATGGTCATTTGTTTTTAGTGTGCCGAAAAAAAATATATACTTACTGTAAATATGTCTGTTTCAGGCCGTTTACTACATGTTGTATCCACATTTTCGGTTTCTTGATGACTATCCAGAATCTGTGACTAAACAAAAGTTCTGAACATCATAATAATTCCCGCAATAAGAATAAATTGAAATTCAAAAAAAAAAATTGTAGTTTAAAGCTAGAGGGTAAAGCTAGAGGTTATTTACATTCTGGTGTTGATCTTTTGTAAATGGAGTTTTATTCTAGTTATATATGCATTTATGTTAATTGGAAGTAACACCTTTGTCATATTATATATAACTACATACCGAAGTTACTGTGAATTTATTTTCTGTATATGGCATTTCCACAACTTATGTCTCTTCAGTGCAGATAAAATCTAAACGTTGGGAAGACCATAAAATCAAATATGTTGAAAACTGATAGAGAACAAATACCCAGTATGATCTAAATGTAAAGCCAAAATCAGCTAAGGACAGAGCTTTGGGTGAGGGAGATACTCCTTAGTTTTCAAAGAAATTTACAAAAATTTAGATATTGCAAGGTTCAAAATAAAATCGGCTTTCGTGTCATCACCGAAGTACTGACTACTGGGCTGGTGAATACCCTCCGGGACTAACAGTCCACCAGCAGTGGCATCGACCCAGTGGAAACAAATAACTAAATACCGAAGTTACTGTGAATTTATTTTCTGGATATGTGCATTTCGACAACTTATGCCTCTTCAATGCAGATAAAATCTAAAAGTTTGGAAGACCATAAAATCAAATATGTTGAAAACTAATAGAGAACAAATACCCAATATGATCTAAATGTAAAGCCAAAATCAGCTAAGGACAGAGCTTTGCGTGAGGGAGATACTCCTTTGTTTTCAAAGAAATTTACAAAAATTTAGATATTGCAAGGTTCAAAATAAAATCGGCTTTCGGGTCAGCACCGAAGTACTGACCACTGGGCTGGTGAATACCCTCGGGGACTAACAGTCCACCAGCAGTGGAATCGACCCAGTGCTAACAAATAACTAAATACAGAAGTTACTGTCAATTCATTTTCTGCATATGCGCATTTTGACAACTTATGTCTCTTCAGTGCAGATAAAATCTAAACGTTGGGAAGACCATAAAATCAAATATATTGAAAAGTAATAGAGAACAAATACCCAATATGATCTAAATGTAAAGCCAAAATCAGCTAAGGACAGAGCTTTGCGTTAAGGAGATACTCCTTAGTTTTCAAAGAAATTTACAAAAATTTAGATATTGCAAGGTTCAAAATAAAATCAGCTTTCGGGTCAGCACCGAAGTACTGACTACTGGGCTTGTGAATATCCTCGGGGACTAACAGTCCAGCAGCAGTGGCATCGACCCAGTGGTAAGAAATAACTAAATACCGAAGTTACTTTGAATTTATTTTCTGCATATACGCATTTCGACAACTTATGTTTCTTCAGTGCAGATAAAATCTAAACGTTTGGAAGATCATAAAATCAACTATGTTGAAAACTGATAGAGAACAAATACCTAATATGATCTAAATGTAAAGCCAAAATCAGCTAAGGACAGAGCTTTGCGTGAGGGAGATACTCCTTAGTTTTCAAAGAAATTTACAAAAATTTAGATATTGCAAGGTTCAAAATAAAATCGGCTTTCGGGTCAGCACCGAAGTACTGACTGCTGGGCTGCTGAATACCTTCGGGGACTAACAGTCCACTGGCAGTGGCATCGACCCAGTGGTAACAAATAACTAAATATATGTGTGCAAGCCTCTGGAAAAGCAAGGGAAGGGAGGCTAAATATATATTCAGTAGATCAGTATGAATAAGTAGCTACAATTATGAAAATGATTTATTTTGAACTTCATATAATCTTAATACCCCTTTGAGTAAGCACGTGCCTAAAATTCAAGATGTCTGCCATTACTTCCAATTGTCATGAGATTTATACAGTATGATTTATTGTCTAAATTAATATTCTTACTGAAGAATAAATATGTACCTTTCAACCAATAATTTATCATGAACAGCAATTTATTTGATTTACATTGAAACAGGCATTTTAAATTGTGCACCAAAGAAATTTCTGAAAATGAGGATTCTATCCAGCTTCAGTACAAGTAAACCAATTGTGACATCATCTTTTTTCTGGAAATATTTGTTAATATTTCTTTGTGAAAGTCAAAGCTTATCGTGGTTGTGCAATTCATTTCAGGGCATTAATACAAAAAAGTATCAACCCCTCTTGAAAGATGATATAGAATGATCTCAAACTCTCAGGCTAAGACATTTTTTAACATCCCTCGGCAAACCTCGGGACGGACATGATATCCTAGCCTTTATTTGTGAGATGCAGCCTATCTTCCCTTTTCTATTTGAATGCATTCTATATATACCAGTGAAATAAAATTGATTATTAAGTGTGAAATTATTTCCCATAATTTCACTCCAGGATGTGACATCATAAAAGAAGTTGTCAATGCCGTTCTCAAGTAAAGTGTAGCAGATTAACGTCGAAAAAGTAGTTCATAATTTTAAAATATTCTTTAATTCAACCAATCAATATATATAAGAAGATCTACATAATAAAAACAATAACTAAATATAGATTATATCTATTGAAAATATTCAACTCATGATAAAATATGCTTTGATTCACGTATTCGCAGCGCATATACGTAAACTACTGCGCTGTTCGATCATTCGTTCAATACTCTGCTATAATCAGATTCTTGAAATTAACTATAATTAAATTTTACTGCTATTATAAAAAAATGTAATTTTAACCACATTCCAGAATTTAAACTTTTTGTTTGTTTTTTACATGTGATAAAATAGAGTAAGCTGATACTAAATTACAAAAATGCCTAAATTGCATATTAAGCAGTAATTTCATTATGATGTATATGTGTTTCGAGGATTAACCTCTCATCAGCAGCATTAGAACCAAATAATAATTTGGAATTCACAATCCAAAAGAGGTAAAAAAATATTCATTACTTATAAGAAACTGTGGACACAGGATATTTCTAGCCCACTCCTTGCATTGCTTACTGTTTGCAAAACCTTAGGTGTTGTTCATGCATGACTAAGAAGCCAGGTGTCTGTCTGGGCGTGAAATAGGTGTTTTATAGGACTACTAGTACAGGCCGTACAAACTGCTAGCTAAAAAATTTAAAAATGATCATCCATACTTAACTTAAGGGCCAGGGCCACCATTTGGGTTTGGAATCCGTATATACTCCTTAACAAGCAAATTCATGTCAAATATCAAGTGGATAGGAATATACAGTTTGTACAAACTGGCTACTGTCTTTTAACTTTAAGTGATTGTTCATACTAAACTGAGAGGCCATGGCCACCATCTGGGTGTAATATGGTTATATACATACTCCTCAAACCGCAACATCATGTCAGATACTACTGATACAGGCTGTATAAACTGCTTGCTAAAAGCTTAAAGTGATCGTTCATGTTTGACTAGGGGACCAGGGCCATAAACTAGGTAAAGATTTGACTTGTAGCTATAACAATGCAACTGCACATGAAATATTATGGACCTACCACAAAGATAAACTTGTTACTTATTTTAATTCTCAATAGTTTCCAATTGTATCCCTAAGTCTGCATACTTGGGGATACAAGTGGCAACCAAAAGCTACTGATCCAGAGATTTGTTTAGGTATTGTATGACTTAAATTATATTTGTTTTTCTCCGTCAGTTACTTTGTTTGTGCTCCATATATATCCATGTATTCCACATTATCATTTCAACGGTTTATTTGTTATTCATTTAAACATTCATTATCATATCAGGATTTGTTTACTTATCTAATGTAAGACAATGTGAAACTTTTCTCGTTTTTAAACTATCAAGTTCAGACTTCAATCAGCAAATATCCAGTATACAATTTTCATTTCTCATTTCTGTTTTACTAATGTGGCATTTTGTGTAAGCTTTAAATCTGAATTTCAATTTCCTTATTGTAAAGTTTAATTATTTTGATAGGAACGTAAATTATTCAATTTTATCCCTGCATGCCATACTTTTTTAATACTTGAAGTTAAACATACAAACAGGTTATTCAAAGTATTTGGTTTGGCTAATGGAATGAACACATCCATCTTAATATAATTATCATAAACATTGTTTTTATCACTTTTAAAATCAAAGATCACAACTATGTAGCACCGTACTAAGGTTTCAAAACAGCTATTGAAGCAACACAACGTATATAATATAATCATGTATTAGACATAATTATAAAAATATATCAAACTAAATCCTGGTACTTGTATAAATAATATTTTCTGTTATTGTGATATTTGCAAGACTGGAGTATTAAAGGAGAATTTTTATACCCATAACAGTGTAACGATACACTTAATTGACCGGTGGATATACGCGTGTTCTAAAGTCATCAATACAAGTAAACAAATATTGTTTACATTTGGTATCAAAATGCTTCCATACTGAAAGGACAATTTTGTCACTACTAGCAGCGAAAACAGGCGAAATCAACTGATGGCAAATATGCTTTACAAAGATTTGAGAATTTGGCAATCAAATTCGAAACTAGGGACATTTTATTACAATAACAGACTGATTTTTGGGTTGATACACTGAAAAGTTGTTTATACAACAATGCATGTTTACAATTGCAGGAAACCAATAATAACTATAGATGCTATTACTTACATATTTATAAATAAGATAAGCTGTACAATGATCAATCACAATTTGCTTCAATATCTTTGTATGAAAATGTTTTTAAAAATGTCGTTTGATTACAACAGCAAATGGTTATGTATAAGTAGGTCACATACTCAAACAATTTCCACATCGATGATTTTAGGTATATAATATATCATATATTGTAAATAAATAATTTAATTTGAACTTAACGTTGATTTTCTAATAACTTTAATTGTTTTCTCACAAAATTCCTTTAAATATCGGTGCAGAAAAATTCTGCTACACATTTTGTGTCATCAAATAATAGTTCAGATTATATTCCTACGTTAAATATGAAATTAATGATCAATTAAATTAAGAAAAAATACCATTCTCATTTCCATACCAAAAAATAATGAATTAATTCAAATATTTTCGGTTGAAAGTTCTACAAAAATATTATCTTGTAAAATTTTCAATCTCTTCAGACAAAAATCTGGATTTTTTTTCAGAGAAATTTAGTGTCAGTGTGTCTCAAAAGATATATGCTATATGAGTAGGATATGCATCTCTAATAAGATGTACTCCCAACACTTTAATTCGCAACGGGATGGCATCTAATGAATTTCCATCTTCTACAAAGACGGGTGTGATATATTTAAAAAGATTCACAGAAAAACATTGCTTCAGAATAACATAAAAATTAAACAACACAACAATTATCAAAATTCAATGGTTTAAACAGAACTGTCGTGTTTTACATTGTTTTAGTATTTTTGATTTTAAAATTTCTGATTTCTTCGAGTTTGCCCAGTATTCGTTGTTAATGTGTTCCTTCAAATATTACAAATATTGCAAAATTATATATAGGTGTATTCTTAAATGTAAATATATTTATAGCACATGATTGAGGAGGGTATTAATTATAAAAAAAGAAGTTGACTGCTATCTTTTTTAACATTTCATTACAACTTATTTCTTAACTTAAATGATGGAAAACGAGCAGTAAGATACCCTAGTTTATGGTCTTCTTGAAAAATCATAAGTAATGCTCCAAGCAAACAACGAATATCCGGTATATAACTTCGGAACATGTTTTACTTGACATTATAAGCGTCTGTGGAAACAGTGTTACATACAGTATAACATCATGAAAATATTTAATTAGAATCATGAACCACAAAATGCGATCATTTGTTGTATAAGAGAGTTTGCTGAAGAACTGAAACAAAGCTGTGATACAACTTATTTGTACATGTTTGCAGTGTTGGCCCTTTAGCTGTGATTGTTTTAAGTAATAAGTCTTGGAACATTTTGCTGTT
>MJUU01013015.1:0-22855 GCA_002080025.1 Modiolus philippinarum | reverse complement strand
TGAAGAACTATTACATGAACATTACGATTTGTGAAATAATAATGGTCATCACAATAACATCATTTTAAAGATATGACGTGTCAGTATCCCAATTGAAAGCGGACATTTTCAGCTAGATTCACGTCTTCCCGGATTTGACTAACGACTTTGACATTTCCTGGATTGTTTTACTCACAGTGTGACGGGTGCTGTTAACAGAGCAGGACATGGACATACTTACCCTTCCAGAGCACCTGGTGTCACTCTCAGTTTCACTGGAGTTCACACCAATAGTGCCTTTGTTTTGAATGTTGTTATTTCTATTTTTTTTGTGCTTTGTATCTGTCTAGCGTCATTGTTTTATGTCTAGCGTCACTGTTTTCCCTATTATTTGTTTGGCCATGTCTTTGGACTTCGAATTTTGTAAATTTCACTCCATTGTTTTTTGATATTCTACAGCCGTTATTTTTTTATATGCCAATTCATGATGACTGTAAAAAGTCTGTAGTGATTATATTGCAACTGTAATAATTGAGCATAACCTAGGCGTATCGAGACAAAAGTAGGAAATGGAGACAATATATTGCTTTCAAATACATAAATAAGCAAACGTTTGTGTTATACTTCCTTTTAATGGGAGGCCAAATGTCTTCAGCTTACCTGGCTATAGCTACAGTGAACTGTTGCAATCACATCAAGTCCGTTGCCCACCGTTCTGTCTTGCGCAAATTTAAATTTTCATTCAAAGATATTTTTCTCTGAAACTACTGGGACATTTGGAACAAAATTTTGTCAGAATCGTCAAGGAATGGCCCATTGAAGAATCTAGTTTTCCAGGTTCACTTTATGCCCATAGCTTAACACTGTTACTAGGGAAAATCACATTCACATATCTTTCTTTTAAAGTCCCCGCCATTTAGAACAAATAAAAGTGACAACAAAAGTCCAAATCGATCAGAGGAAGAGACCAGTAAGGAAAATCCGTATAACATTCGACTGAATCAGGGAAGCGCAATCCAACACAGAACGTTTTTAGCAAGTCTTAATATTCCTGACTTGGAACGGGCATGTTATAAATAAAATGGTGGGTTAAACCAGGTTTAATGATGCATTAACCTCCCACTTATATGACGACTAACTATAGCTTCTGTGTGCCCAGGTTGTGTTAAATGTGAAAGCCATAATATTGTCTGTGGGCACTACATTATTACAATACGCCAATGTTTGACAGACCTCGAAAATAGTACTATACAAGATAGTGCCTCTTTATTTGTAGTGACTCTTGTCTACTAGCTTCCTTGGGTGGATATCTCCAAAAGCTGTTTTTTCAAATACATGCTGTACCCATTTTCAACAATCACGAACCTTAGTTGAACATTCGGCCCTCAAGGAAAATTTTCAAAGCTCTTGCATTGTACCCTTCACAAAGTTATTTTTTCAGGTTTACGCAATAATGGAAAATGGGTGCCAACGGGGAACAGAGTGAAACATTGGATCCTTTCGGAGAATATATTGAAATATGTTCTATTTTTCAATATTTTTTACGTCATACTCCTCTTCAAGATGGCCACAATGTGGGATTATATCTTAAAATTGGATCCGAAGAGAAAATTTCAAACATCTCTCTAAAACTATTCTGTCGATGGGAACAAACTTTAGCCCAAAGAGCCCATATGAGTTTGTGTCCGGTTTTGCCGCACCTTATCGAAGATGACCACAAGTGGTTAACATAGTTTAACGTAGGAATCCTACGGTAAATGCACGAGATCTTTTGAAATCACTGAGCCAATCGGATTTACCTGTTCGTACCTCATCAATCTGTCGAACATTCTTTTAAATAGGAAACCTATGTGACATCTATTCCAACTCTTGATGAAACAACTTGGCTTAATTTGATTCATTCTTACTCACACAAATTATTTGGGAGGTCTTCTGCAAAGTTTGTGAATTTCATGTTCCTTTCTCAGTCAAGATGGCCACCAGTTACAAGATACTCAACATAGGACACTGATTGATTTAAATTCAAATTTATTCTTGAAAGCAGCAATGGTCAAAATATGAAGCAACAACTTTTTAAAACAGTTTTGTTGATATTAATCATAATTATATGTCTTCCAATGTGGACAGCCTTTTGCCTCATTTATTTGCTGTCTGATTGACGTCTTTCTCAATTGAAATGTACATAGAATGTTAAATACGGATTAAAGTGTAAACCCATAAAAAAGAGGGTGACATCAGTTGTTCAGGACGGTTAGCCTTGCCCGTGTTTGTATTGATCAACTGGCACATTGTCTGTGGGTCAATCCAGGAGTCAAAACCCCTGATATCTCATATATATCCCTGACGTCGCCTTCACGGCTATAACATTTCTTAATTGACGAAAGTAACAACGGCTGAACATATCCATGACTCAGCTGTTTCTTTGACAACGTCACTTTTTGAAAATAAGCTCTTCCGTAACCAATAAGTGTGAAATATACAGTTAATTTGTCCAGTTCATTTCTCCCTTCTCCCGTTGTTGCCTTACCTTTTTCATCCGACAAACACAAACACACAAGTGAGGTAAAACGTGAATACATATGCCTTTAACATCAATTCATGGAGTAGTAGAATAACGAAACGCATTTCTTTTCGAATAAACATCACAAAATGTATTACTGACCCTGTGTTGTGTGTGCATATGTTGGTATGTACGACCGTTATATAATTTTTAGATGGGAGGGGAGTCTTGGCCGATTTGGATTAGATAAGACATTGATTTTAATGTTGTTCTCTAACATTTCTCAATTAATTTATTAAACAAGCTGCTTTCAATTTCACATAAGCTATTGTTTATTAGAAAAGTCTTATAAAAAATTACAAATCCGTGAATTATGAAAATCTTCAAATTCTCTTAGTTGACTGAAAATTTAATTTCAGTCATGGATAGTTGAAGCATTTATTCAGAAAGAATATTAGGATCGAACATCAATTTAA
Source organism: Modiolus philippinarum (assembly GCA_002080025.1). Lineage (NCBI taxonomy): Eukaryota > Metazoa > Mollusca > Bivalvia > Mytilida > Modiolidae > Modiolus > Modiolus philippinarum. Next base: position 19,900 of record MJUU01013015.1, on the reverse strand, counting down.
GAATTTCATATACACAGTAAAGTCCAAATTCAATTTCCTTTTTAGTGCATTATACACAGTATATTCCAAAATTAATTTGATGTTAAATCCATATAACGGTAGATTTACTTGAACTTAAATCGAGTGTAAATGTGTAACTTACTGTATCCAGTAGCCTGTCAATAAACTGGCATCAAAATTAAAATTAAATTTAAGATTAGACTTTCATTTATTTTTGAAATCCGGAAAAGTACAATTACTTTACGAAAAATATTTTTAAATGAAATTGATAGTTTGTGATGTACAGAAAATTTAAAGTAAAATTATTGTGCGTTAAAACTACATTTATGTTTTGAGAGGGCAAAATACACTATGAACCAACCAAGGCATACAATGCGAGAGCAAAGAATAATGATATCTGTGCACTTCGTGAAAGGAAGTCTGTACTAAACAAAGTTCATTAAAACTCTAGAAAATCAAACGAATGCTTCCTATTCTGCAAACAGTTCTTTTTATTGAAAGATATCAGTCCATTGTAAAATAAATCCTGTTATGAACTCTTAATATTTTCTTTCACTTCATATTGTTAAAAAGAGCAATAACAATTTAATTGCTTGAATTTCTAACACCATTTTCTTTGGAAAGTAAAGAATGAGAAAAAAAGTAATTAAAACATGATTCAATCAGTTATATTTTTTACATCATCCACTTTCCAAAAAAATAAATCGAATCGCTAAAGTAACATAACAGTAATAATATTGTATGTTGTTTTTATATATATTGCTGCCATGATATGTTATAAATTGTTATGTTGTACATTGTTGGGAGAGGGCTTATAATAATGTTGTTATAACTTGTGCCCGATCCCTTTGCTTATTCTTTTGAGCAATAAAATATGTTTAATTCAATTCAAACAGTAGATACCAAGCGAAATAGTAAAAGAAGAAAAGACAAAAATCAAGGTGATGTCAAAAACAAGAAAGCAAAGATATAAGGCTTTCGATAAAATAATTCAAATTTAAGGCATGGAAAACACCAGGTTCTGTAATAATGGTTGGCTCTTCACTGCAAACTTGTTTATATTCCAAAATATAGTTGTCTAATCTACCATGATGATGCAATAGGTGAATGAAGCGAATTTGAATAAATGTACAGGATAAAAAGTCTCTACAAATACATGGTTACGACAAGCAATGCAAAAACGCTTTTATTGTTGTTCTTGATCTTGAAATCACCACGAGGCCTTCAACAATACGTTTTGCTTATACCTCATAGTTAATCGAAGATTGCACCTTACCAGTTTGAGCGGAATTCTTTTCCAATTATCGAACAACGCTGCATCCATGTCGTTTCTTGTCATCAATGCGGGATTGTCAATAAACATAAATAAACTAGAAAAACGCTCTTACAATCAGTATTATCCGTTGCCATTAGATGTGTTGAATGTCAACTGCACCGAGGCGGAAAAAACATTTTGTTGACAGCCTTCAAAATGTTAATTTTCATATGGAGTAAGCTTTATTTAAATAAAACCTTCATCTTTTACTAAAATGTTCGATTTTTTTATCTCTCTAATAGAAGCCACATCGAACATTTCACTTCGGAATAAATATTCAGACAGCTAATGTCATTTTGATATTGTCCATAACACTGATTTGACGGAGTTCGTACATGTTATTAATACTATTTTGAGTTGCTAGTGTTAAATGGTGAATGAAAGTTTATGGAGTTTATGCACATGAGATTAAGTCTCTACAAATACATGGTAAAAAAACAAGCAAAGGCAGAACGCTTTTTTGTGGTTCTTCATCTTGAAGTCAACATGAATCCTTCACCAATGAGCTTTGGTCATACCTCAAAGTAAGTTCAAGACGACCCATAGCACCGGTTTGAGCGGAATTCTTGGCTAATTGTGAGCAATGCTACATCCATAACTTTATTGGTCATTGGTGCGGGATTGTTACAAAACATAAATTAAACTGTCAAAATGCTCTTACAATTACTGTCATCCTTTGCCCGACAAAAACACTAGTGTCTTAAGCCAGTGGACGATTACAATATATAGATAAACGCAAGGCACTTTTAACTTTTCGTTATAAAATATTGAGATTTAGGCACTTGAAACAGGTGGTCAGAATTAGTTTTCAAAATTACAAAAATAAATGCCAAAATTTGAAAATATGACTAGTATGTCCATATCTGAAATTCTCTCACGCATAAGTACCTCATAAATGAATTATATAGAGAGCATACATCTCTCGCACGGCGAATCTTTTTACGGACTCCACACTGCAGGAGAGACAAACTCCAGTCACAAATGGTGAATGATGGATACGGAGTAAATGCAAATGAGACAGAGTTTCTACAAATACATGGTAAAAACAAGCAATAAAACAACGATTTTATTGTTGAAGTCTTGAAGTCACCATTAGGCCTTCAACAATGAGCTTTCCTCATACCTCATAGTCAAGTCTTTTTTGTGCTAATATTACATGATTTAATTTGCCCTAAACAGACTCAGTCATAAATCCTTAACTATTTGCCCTCAACAGACTCAGTCAAAAATCTTTAACTATATTCAATAACAGTAACTCCTGCTCTTGAAATTTTAGAAATGTAGCATGTGACAAGAACATAATAAGCTTGATTAAAATTCCATGACATGATGTAACAGGACGAAGTCGTCAATTTAATCAGAAAACCGAGGTAAACAAGGCAAAACATTTTTTTTTTAAATAAAGAACAAAGTTCAATATCAAGACAATAACAAATTTCAACCCCTGGCAGTTGCAGATACCAGCTTAAACGGAAAGGTTTGAAAATGTGATACAATATTTATTGAAAATATCGTGTGAAAGGTTTTTTTATTATTATTAAAAAGGGCTAAGGATGAACCCCTGAAATAATCATCTTTAAAAACCGCAATTTTAGTTTTGGTTGTATTGGGCATCTCATTTATACCTTCATAATGGTTGTGTTGGACTTGTAAATTAAAACCAAAAATGTTAGTATGAAGGGCATAACAATTGTCAACTGTTTTCGTGAAATTCATTTTAGATTAAGATCAGCTATATCTGGACTGGTATTTGGTTACAAAATTACGAGAGATATACCGCTTAAAATTTGGCATCTTTGATAAGTTTGTTATTAAGTGTACGTCAATTTTAAGAAATAAACGACATTGTTTTTGCAGACTTAAGTAAGTTATTAAATATAATAGTATAGATATCCACAACATGTTGATAGACAAACAGCATATTTTAATGGACAAACATGCTTATATTTACAGAACGGACAATATAAAGGTAAAACATACAGAAAAGAATGTGCATACAACATACAATATGCGGTCTAGCCGTTTTGAAGATATGACCATCAATACAAATATCAGTTGTAAACAAGCAAACTAATGATAATTGAAAATGATTTGAATTGGCTTGATAGCAATCTGTCAACATATGTTTTTATTAAGTTACCTATGGAAACTTTAAAGAAGGCATGCCTAGATTTTACTTTTAATTCTGATTACACACAGGTAATTTCTATCATTGCAAAAAATTGTGGAAGATACCTAATGACTATTGTGGCCAAATTTGGTTCAAATGATCATGTTGATCCAGCAGTTTCAGAGAAGATCTTTGAATCTGTTTTTCATACTTTCTGATATATAAATTTTGTTTCCACCTTGGATGAAGTGTAACTTGAACTTGGAAAAGAAGCAGCCGGAAACAACAACTAATCCCCTTACCAATTTGTTTTTTTTTCTCAAAAAAGTCAGTTTCGTCAGCTGAAACTAGCAATAAAGTTGCATATTGCTTATGTAAACGAAAAAACAAACCTTAATGCATAAAATGTAGGTCAGGCTAACCAAAATTTCATACCATCATCAAGATGCATATTTGGACAAAAGCTAATTTTATATGACTTCTAGTTCCAAAGGTTCATGGGCTTTGTAACTGACAGACAGGCGAAATGCTATGCAACCTATCGTCAGCGGGCAAGGAATAACAACAAATGTTTTGCAGGGACCCTATTAAAGACTATTGTGACCAAGTTTCTTTCTATGGAACTAGCAAAGCCATTTCAGAGAACATTTTTAAATGTTTTTTACCATAGGGTCCAATTTTAATGTAAATTCACCAAAGGCCATCTGGATAAGAGTTATCCAGAGATATCTTTATTGCAGTGGACCACCTAAAAACCATTTTGGCCTAGCTTGGTTGCAATAAGTTTTTATTGGTCAAAGTTTTGCAAAAATATAGGTTATAAATAAGTTTGATAGCAATGAGAAGAGGACATGTGCATTTTAGCGAATAATAAATAAATAAGTCAATAAATGAGCACACTCATAAGTATAACTGATAATTCAATAAACTTGTCTCCCTTCACATATACATGTAAAATATTAGGTCATTCAAAAAAAAAGTTGTTTCTCAAGCCCTGCAGTTTCTATATTGATTCGGTGTGGTAGTTTTTAATTTGTGATTTTCCTTATTATTTTGGAAAACAGATCGAGCAAGTAGATGCTTTGTCGATAATCTTCCAGCACTTCTTTTCTGAGAAATGTAGACATTTTTCTGATCTTTCAAACTTAAAATGGTTAGGTTTGTTTTCAGTATGTCCTTGACAAGGACTTGAATACTCAAAGGGTTATCATATATTTTGCTTTGAGAAAGGAGAAGGAAACGAAGGTATTCAGAATTATGTTTTGTAGATTTTTAGACGAATCAAAATATAAAAAAAAATTCTAATTGTAAATGTGAAATACAATTTTTTGACTTGCAACACTTTCACTGATGCAGGGGAGGCTTTAGAAACAATCTATTTATTTTGAATGGCCTGACAAACGTGCAAAAAATACAATTGAAATGGAAATGAAAGAGTTCAAAGGTGTTCAAGAAAACAATGATGTGACTTCTTCTATAGCTTCAAGTTTTTCTATCAAATCAATGGCACTGTCAATGTCCTCTGCTGCTTTACTTGAAATTTTCTTTTGAGCAGCTAATGTAGCAAAATAGGATGTTATCTGGGAAGATTCCAAATACTCCAGAGGAATGAACTTTTTATGAACATCCTCTTGCATAAACCTCGTGTTTCTGTATATTGCACTTGAATTCATTTTGTTCCAGTTCTTTCACCTTCCTCGAATATTTAACTCAACTATTGTTTGACCTTTTCGCGAAAACGCACATGTTTTCTGTCCTTTTTCTACGACTTTTGCTGATGATTCTACTGAAGAAGTATAATCATAGGAAGTTGTAGCGTAGCACCTCCCTCTGTGAAATTCATGCAGGTGTTATACCATCGTAGTTTTACGTCATCAAATGTTGACATTTTGCATAGTTGGTATTTGTGTGTACCAACTAAGCAATGACCATACATGGTAGTAAATGATCTGAAAGCCTCAGAACATCCTATCGGATAAGAGAGTTTACCATCATCTGACACCCTTCTATATTTGTATACTCTTTAAAATCAGTTTGAATTTTTAGTGATCTGGAAAGAAAAAATATAATTTCCTTAGACATTTTGAAAGGAAACTTAGCATTTGCAAGAAACGTGGCTGCCATTTGAAATTTGGAAGAGAAGATAATTTGTCATTTTGAATATTCTTAATGTAAAAATGGGTCGTACCTTGTCAGACCATCTCCTCTTTAGTTGCTCATTAAAACCCGAAGATGTGCCTGAAGTAAAATGCCTACTGTTTAAACTCTTTAAGGGGAGATAATTAATCAACTTTATGTTATGCCCAAAAACAAAAAAGTTTAGTGCATATTGTTTTCCTCTGTCTTTCTGGCTGTCTGCAGAGGAAACATTATATGTCTGGGCTGTTTCTCCTTCAATTTTTATGGTAAGAAGTCTTCATTTGGCAGATCATTTGTACATACAGTCATACATGTACTTTCGGTATTGATTTTAATTTTGGTACAATTCCATAAAAATATATACTTTGTTGAACTTAGTCTTTTTTTTTTTTGTTTTAGACATAATAAAAAACATGTATTTTTTGTGAGGACGTTATATGTGTCTCACAGAAATCAATATATATCATTAGTAAGAAAGCAAACAAAGGAAATTCGATAAATACATAAATTCTGTTGAAGTAAAATATTCAGGTGAATCCTGCAATTTGATATGTTATTTAGGCTTCACATGGATACCGGTTCATATTCCCTGTCTGTGTCCTATATCCCTTTGCCTGATGACTCAGGGGATGTAAACACAGACGGGAAATATGAGCCCGTATCCCCTGTGAAGATTCCCTTATAGCATATAATATATACATATAATTTTTATACCCCTCACCATAAAAAATTAAATTATAGTGGTGGTAACCTAGATTTAGACTTGCGTTCCTGTCCCTTGTACATTTTTTCCTTGAAAAGCCCTAAATGATTCTTTATTTTCTCAGGTAATAACACATTAGGGGTCATGAGCAGTACAAATGCTTTTAATGTAAAGTAAATAATTTCTCAATATGATAACTGATCTACACGACTTGTTTCCGATAATCACAAACCTTTCATTCATTTTGCTTGACAAAGCTGGAACTGATCTCCCAGTTCCTATTCCGTATGCCTTTAAAGCAGTCAGTTTTCCATCATCTGTGAACTTTACATTTGAAATCTTTGATATTCCTTTCATCAAGTCTGTCACTTTTGATGTTAAATTTGAAGTACTGGTGATCTCTACAGGGCTCCTTGGCATCGAGTGAGTCCTCGACAACTTCCAATGGCCGTATTCATATCAACGCCGCACAAAACAGTCTTCCCCTCATCAACACTATTCCGAATTTTGGAGCGCATGTGTGCAGTTTTTACATCGCAGTATAATTTGCCACTCTGACTCTCGCTAAAATCTACTGTAATTCCTGAAATAAAGAAGTTTCTAATTACTCTATAGTTATTTTATGCTTTTATCATTTTATGCAATAGATAGATAACATGCCTCAACCAGTAAGGAATTTCACCTTATAAAAAATAGTATTTTTTTTTTTTTTTTGACTAGCTCCAAATCCATATAAGCTACAAATGGTATCCGATGATTTGCTTTGTCATTAGCTTGAATTCAACTTTTTTTTAGAAATGCCCAATGAACTGTTGATGCAAAGTACAATTCTTGTCATCACTACAGAAGTTTTACAATCACCATCGTGAGTTTTTTGTTATTATTTTACAGTGAGCTTGTCACAAATGTACTCTGACACAACACTTTTATAACTTCTGTATGATATGTATACGTGGTCGGGCTCTTGACAGATATTTATTGGAAATAATTGTCTTTCCCTGCGCCTATTTCAGCATGCAGAGTACTGCCACAAAAGCCAAATCCGGTTGATATAAACACATCAAGAGTTTGACCTGGAGTAATTATGGAAGTTCTACCAATGTTTGACAAGAAATATCCTTTTAATGTTTTTCACAATAAATAAATCTTAATTAGATAAAGAATGTACATGTATTTTTTTTATTGATTTGTTTTAATTCTGTAAACAAGTTATGGTCATCAATACAGAATCATACAAACAAGTAATTTGAAAAGATATGGAAACTAAATTGCTAAAAGTTCAAATATCGTCGGGATAAATCAAGGACAGAGTTTTTATGATTTTTCTAATGTTTTGTTTATATATTTGTGTAATTATGATTCTTTTTTGAATACCTAATCAGAAACAGCAAATTCAGTAGCTGTTTAATTTATTTGTTTGGTTTTGTGTGAAAACTGTAAAAAAGTAATTGCCTTTTAAATGTTTGGAGCATCGTTTGTTATATCCAGGTCAAACCCTGATATATCCGGTAATCTTGATATGGCTTTTGCGGAAAGGCAGCCTGTTATAACTATGGGAAAGGATGATAAGATAAGTTTCAAATTTAAAACAGGTTAAACATACCTTTCAGGAGCGCATGATTAATGTATTGGAATTGCCTTTATATTTAGTTTTTTGGCCTTTCCTTTGTGGTGGTCTTTTTGGTTTATCATTGTGTCTTTTTAGTAACTTTCACTGTGTTCACTGTTCATAGTGTTTTAATCTGCTTTTCAAAATAAACAATGAAAGGATATGGAGTAAATGCACATGAGAAATCTCTACGAACACATGGTAGAACCAAGCAATGGAAGGCTTTTCATTTAAGTTTATCATTTTAAAGTCACAACGAAGCCATCAAAAGTGAGCTTTTCTCATACCTAATAGCTTGCTGTTCCACCTTCATGCAGTTTGTTTGGTATCTTCTACTTTATACACCAAACTGCTGATGAGTAGTAGTTTACATGCTATTTCCAAACACGGTGGGCTAATGTAACTACAGCTTTAAAAACCAACCTGTTGTCTCATTAATTGATGGAATTGTAAACCATACAGCACCACATTGGTAACAGCCGCGTAAGACAGCAGAATCAATATCTGGTAGTTGTTCCTTGATTGTCTTCAATGTGTGCTCCAACAATACTGCCACAGCTTGAGAGTCTTGTTTAGTCTCTTCCAAACAATGAGTATGTGTTCTTTTCTGAAAAGAAATAGCAGTATATGGATATCCTATCTATATCATGTGTCTATTGATATCATTAAAATAAACATTTTATGGTTTTAAAACTTTAATCAAAATTGATTTCTAATCTTGGCTATAAGGACACATTTGAACCAGAAATAACAAGATGAAATGTGTGCATATCTTACTAAGAATAACCTAACTCGGTATATGCAATATGGTGGATCAAATAAAAGATTGTCGTCATTTGATTTGAGAGTATGCAATATAGTACTAATATATCCGCTAGCCAACTAAGATAGTAACATATCCAGATTCTTACATTTTATTGGTTATTTGTTCTCTCTCAGGTTTTAGTTAATGGCTTCCAAATGTTTTGATTTCAAATGCACTGAAGACAAGCAAGTTGTCAGAGCATCAATATGTAGAAATTTGCAGTTACCAACTTAACCTCATCTATGACACGAATTCAATTTTTTCCCTATCAAACACTGGTGGACACAGAAAACAGTCCATATAAAATTCTGTTGATCGGCTTAAAATTTATTATAAATATCAATGGAATTTTGCCTGATGAGAATGCGTTGTTTATCAAGTCGAGTGTGTTATTTAAAGTAATCTTGCTAACCTTTTAGTTTAGCTAGTATATGCTCATAATTTACAGTAAAGTTAAGATTCATAATAATGAGTTGCTCAAAATCACGTTTTTGGGAGGAAATCATAAATGAACCAGAAACAATTTTTGTAAAATGATTAATAAATAATTCTTTTCTTTAACCGCTGGTTATTCCTCTTGTATATACACACTGTCACGTGCCAATTAATGCATTTCTGGGCAAACCAATCACTTTGCTTTTCCCGAAAAGACAAAGGGAGAAATGTCATTGCGCAATCCATAACAAGAATGTATTGCTTATTTGTTAGCTAATCAAGTAAGGCAGTACTGTTCAAATCTTGGTTAACAGTGCGCAATACATGACATTGCCAATCTGAAATCTTCTGATACGCATTTTCAACATCACAAACCCAGTCACCTGAAATGTCATCTGGAACATCATTTGTCAATGAAATTGCATAAATAAATTTTTCTAAAGATAATAAAATGAATAAATATTAAATTGGACTTGTATTGCATTTTTTTAATAATAAATGTTGTCAAAATGTCATTGAAAAATTTCAAGAGGTTTAGGAAATGAAAAATATATTGAAATTTCCATTTTAAAGCTTGTTTCATGGTTGCTAAGAAATATGTTAAAATGTTTCCTTTTTTTATTTTCCTTTTTTTATGAAAATACACAATTTTACCCCTTTTTGACCTATCTGAGACCTTGACCTTTGACATATTTTTATCATATTTATGTTTCCCTTGACAAGACCTATTCACTTGCCAAGTATTTGAAAAGTATATTTTACATGGTTCAAAAGTTGTTTATTACCATAAAAACACACAAATCAAACCCTTTATTCTGAAACAGAAGAACCCCCCCCCCTTTAAAAAATATGTCATAGATGAAGTTAAGTTAGTGGACCTCTTGTTTATTGAAATGGTTTCTGTTGTGAAATTTATTTGTTTAAACATGCTGTAAGAAAACTACAGGACAATAATGAAGCACAATCTGACTAAAATTACATCATCTGTCAATGAAAATGCATAAATAAATTTTTCTAAAGATAATAAAATGAATAAATATTAAAGTGGACTTCCATTGCATTTTTTGAATAATAAATGTAGACAAAATGTCAGAAATAAATTTCAAGAGGTTTGTGAAATAAAAAATATAATTAAATTCCCTGTTGTAAGCTTGTCTCATGGTTGCTAAGAAAAATGTTAAAAGCATTTCCTTTTTTATTCACTGACACAGAATGCAGCTCTTTTTCTCTTACTTTAAATTCCAATAAAAACGAAACTTACGATAACAAAAGATAAACAAGATATGTTTGTGAGAGATCACATTTGTCCAAGATTATATTGTAAACTATATAAAAATACTCAATTTTACTCCTTTTTGACCACTCTGAGACCTTGACCTTTAACATATTTTTTGCATATTTATGTTCCTCTTGACAAAACCTATACACATACCAAGTATTTAAAAAGTCTATTTACATGGTTCAAAAGTTGTTTCTTACCATAGAAACACACAAATAAAACCCTTTATTCTGAAACAGATGAAACCCCTTTAAGAGAATTATGTCGTAGATGAGGTTAAGTTAGTGGGCCTCTTGTTTATTGAAATGGTTTCTGTTGTTAAATGTATCTATTTAAACATGCTATAAAAAAACTACAGGACAATAATGCAGCAAAAACTGACTAAACAATTTCATATTTTTCTGTTTGTCCCTTTTTGGCCTCTTGTTTTTCAAACGGTAAATGCTTCCACAATATGTCGACAAACTACAGTTGTGCAACTTTATTAGCAATAACATAGAACAATCCCCGTCTCAATAGAATAAATAATAGGGTTTCTACAGTCAAATATCTGAAAACAGCAAATTTCACTTCTTTTAACCAATGTGACCTTAACCTTTGATCTGACCTTTTTTCATATTCATGTTCCTCTTGACTAGACCTAGAATTCAAGTCTATCTTACATAGTTCAAAAGTAATATCCAAGGTTAAAGTTTCAGACGCAAAAACAGACAGACAGACAGACAGGGTAAAGAGAAAATGCCCACCTTCAATTATCGATATGGGGGCATAAAAAAGACAAAATTGTAAATTGTGATATTTGAGCTGTGTTTATACATGTTTAAATGTGTTTTACTTTATTTGGCACATTTGAAGAAAATGCCAAAATAAACACGTTGGGCTATGGCAGAATTTCTTTTTTTTCAATAATTTTTGGCAGTGGAAGTCTCCAATTTACCCACAATCAATCATTTTTTTTTATTAAAATGCATCCCAACAATTATTTCTTGAACAGCCACACCGATATAGATAAGTTACAAAAAAAATAAAATGTTCTGAAAAAAATACAGTGTGTTAGAAAGTTGATGAATAAAATGTATTGCGGTAGATGCATGCAGATGTGTAAATTGTGGGTGTCAGTGCGTAGTTTTTATAATTCTTTCAAGTTTTGCTTTTTCCTAAGTATTGATTTGATATTTACTATTTGCTCTGCTTTCAATTTTAAATTTACTTCTAACATGCATAGTGTGTTAGTGTGAGAATTTATATCAGGTCTCGCTTCTCATGTAAACTAACTGCATCACTACTCATCGCTGTTGTGACTCATAGTGTTATTGACTCATACGACAGGCTTGGCCTAATACTAATTCTAATACCAACAAACTATGTATACAATTAGTCTGTCTTCGTTATTAACTCCTTGTGCATTTGCCTGCGAAACATTTTGTTTACCTGTGCATCTCAAATAAATTATTTTTTAATGTAATCAACTGAAACAATATGCTTTCCGTATTAGAGAACTATGTGTTTATATCCAAAATTCCAATAAATAGTTCAGTTTACTTTTTTTTTAGAAAAAAAAGCAAACTTAAAAAAAACTAAAATTTAACACTGTCACTTTTCCCAAAGACACCAAATTAGCATTGTTGCAAGACATTTCGATTCTGGTAAAATTTATACGATGATCTGACAATTTACATGTATTCACCTTTCAAATGTTTCATCAGATTCTTAATCTTTTCAATGGTTTTCGGAAACAGGTCACATCTATCACATGTTATGTCATGGGTATTATCATCACATAATTCACGAAATTTTTCATCAAAAGGATCACTCAATGCATAATGAATGCAATGTGTACAGCATTTGCCTTTTCTTTGTATGTGAGCTCTGAAAGTACAAGTATTAGAAATAAGTTTAATTATGTTTTCAGTAATGCTCACAAATAAGCTACTCCTCTTTACTCCACACCCATTCAAAAAATACCATTGTTTCAGCCGTAGTAGTGGCAATTGTTTTAAAAAGGCAAAACAAAGAGCAGCATATCCCCTTGCTTCATCTCTAGTGAGTTCAAAATCCCCCTCCAAAAATTTACAGAAGTAAATTCCACAATGAATGGCAAGTTAAGCTGTTCTTTGGTTTGATCGCTGTAAATTTTGTAATTTTTACTGTATTAAAAGCTTCCTATATCTTACAGAAATATTTTTCACTTGTCAGAGATTTTTTTTCTTTTACCCCACTCAGGAAAATACGAAATTTTTCACACTCATGGAAGATGTCCCTTATCTTTAATGATATACTGAAATTTCAATCTACCAGTAATCAGTGTTTCAACAAATCATTATTATATATGTAATTGTAACGTTCAGTTTCATTGGTCAACATCATGAATGGCAAACGACATTTCCGTTTGCCCATTAATCCGCTTCGCAAACAATATAGTACAGAAAAGAAAGACATCATTAACATAGACCACGCAGTTTTTAACGTACAAAATTGGAATTATAAGGATTTTGAGGAAAATATGTATGTATAAACAAGGTCACCTCATTCACAAACTCCTCAGTTTGCTAGTGAGCTGCCGGAGTTTATACATAGATAGTTTCTTATAAATGAGTGCTTAATCCTATTATAATAAATATTTTTGTCATGGTGGCAAAGGCGGGTATTAAAAGCTTATTCAGGTAAAAGCAAAATATGCAATTTGTATATACAATTCCTTATTTGTATGATTTTCTCATTACAAAAGTCCCATTCCCTTGTCTTATGAATGTCTTGCTGAGAGAGTCCTCACCAAAAATCTGTCTTTAGATAACATCTCAGTGCTGTAAGACTCATTTTTAACTCACTGACCAAGCTGATCTTTTCTGGCTGCAAGATATGTCTGTACGTTTTCCAGCACAAAAAACAGGACTAAAAGGCTGTACAACCCTCAGCTGCTATGTTATCTAAAGCTTTCAAATTGCTTTGTTTTGAAACCGAGCAGGCACTCAAAAATCTCAAGAGAGAGGCCCTCGATAGGGAATTTAATCTGTTCCCCGACAAGATGACTGATAAACATTCACAAGTGTGGAATGAGAAGCTATACTGACTATCTGTGGTATTGTGACAACTTAATCACTGGAAAGATGCATCTGTTGTGTACCATAATACGATACCTAAAAGATATAAAACACTAAAAACCATTTTATTCCCTATAGTGATAGCATATTTTATGAAAGAGTATGGAGTAAATGAACATGAGAACACAACGCATATGGTAACTAAAACTGCAATTATTTTTTTCTGAGCTGTATGGCCATTTCGGAAATTAATTCCTCCTCAGCAGCACTAGAACCCAAACATAGGAAATCCACAATTTCAATAAATGTTCATGATGCAAAAAACAAACGAAATCCGAACAATCAGTAACATCAAATATAACCAACGACAAAACTACGATTAGGGAATTAAACCTTAGGTTTAGAATTTACATAAGTTTACATAATAGTTATAAGCAAAGTGTACACATGAGATATAATCTCATGTACAAGTACACCATATCTAAGAAAAATAAAGAGAATACATCTCAAACTAAAGTTTAATGACAACAATTATGAAGACATCATTCAATATTTCTGTTAATATATGTTTGCTTACTTATAACATGACATTATGTGGGAAATCTTTTAAAAAATACTTTAGAAATTATAGTCTTTAGCTTGACTTGTCCTGGGATCGAACTTGCACAATCAAGGGAAGCATGGTAACAACAAGACCACCGAGTAGGTTAAGATATTGTATTTATCCAATGAAATGAACCAACTACCACATACATAGAGAACAAAGGACATTTTGTTCTTGATACGGACTTTATTATCGCCAGTATCAAGTGAGCAATTCACGGCGAGCTTGATGCGTTACACCATGATAAAGTCTGCATCAAAAACCAAATTTCTTACATTTCTTTTTATTGGTAGTTCACAAAATGATAAATGGAACTCTATGATCACTCTGAAAATTTTATTTTAGCACAGTTAATCTATTATTTATTGCATTAATTTATATGCATAGTTCCTTTAACGTATTACTCGTTTGAACACCCCAAGTAGTACATAACATGACGTCAGCATAGCTACTCGAATGTGAAGCCTTCATAGTGACCCGATAATTTTGTGATAATATCCAGTTCGGTGATACTGAGAATATCGGTATCTGTAGATCAAAAGAAATCCATATAAATTACCAATAAATTTAGGATTCTTATCCAGTTCTATAAAGAAACATGTATTACTTTGCAGGTGTTTTAAAAATTTGTGAGCAATTTATTAATCTAATTTCCTTGAGTATTACTCCAGTATTGTAACTACATAAGAATTCAGTAATCATTTGCATGACAATTAAAAAGTTTAAAACTTGTTTCATGACATTATATAAGGAATTCCTAAAAAAGCAAATTATTTCAAAGAGTAGTAATGTTGACGTAATTGTAGTACATGTGAAAGAGTATTTCTATGACATTTATGAAACCCAATCAAAGACTTTTACTCACAAAACTTACATACAGTCCTTTTGATTTTATTAAATTTGAGAGTAAATCAGCCGAGTGTTCACATAATTAATTTTCTTCAAAATAACCGTAATTATACAATCCTATCTTAATTTTGCAACTGACTGACCATTTTCTGACTAATGTTCATTATCCCTACCAGATGTATAGTAGGGCAAATTTACAAATCTGGTGAAAAGCAGGATTAAAAAAGAAATCTAATGCATGCTCCAATTTGTCTTTGTTTATACCACAAACTTCTGTTTTTATGGAAGTGGTACACCTGAAAAAAAAACTGAAATGTGTAGAAGAACCAGAGGCTTACATGTGAGCCTGTATCGCTCACCTGGTGGCTATTGGTCACATAAGATTTTCGAAATATTTTTGTTTATAATCATCTGACCATGACGTTAAACGTTTCCAGCCACGATACCCAATGCAACTGTCTTAGCCGTGATGCTGTCCTAGCAAATATCAAATGTCTATGTCAATCATTCCTTTGAACTGTTAATGAGCTACCATTAGCAAATTTACATACACAATATATCAGATCATGCGTAAGCTGCATACCTATTTTCAAACCATTCTGATGTACCTACCAAAGTTTTACTTATGAAAAATTTGAACATGCGATAATTGGACAAAGAATTCAGTATCAAATGCAACTAATAAATCAAGCAAAAATTTAAGTCAAATTGAACTATACTACTCAACAAAAGAAACGTCCACTGACATTCTTTGTGGAAGAGAATTAAAAATAAAAGCATTATTTTTGTTCTCTTTAATTGATTATAATCTTTAGCAATACTCGATTCTAATTTTACTCTTGAAAAGAACACTTCCGGTAAAAATAAAGAGAACTTCCGGTTTACGACATGAATGAGCAAGTGCAGAGAATCGAATGGATATTTTTGACAAACAAGAAAAACATTGACACATTGAATGATTCCAAACAATTTGCCATTTTAAAATAATCGAAGCTTCAACGAATTTTCGAAAACGAGGCTCTCACTTACCGAATAAGATCTTGCAGTTTTGACCTGTTGGAGAATTCGTTGCAGTTTGACCTAATTTTAAGTGAAATAGACTTTAATTTCTTAGAAATCCGTTCCGATTTATCCGAACTTCATCGAATACAAAAAAATTTGGAATACAGGTGAAGTCATGACGTCAAACTGAAAAACGTCAAAACACAAGAATTCGACCTTGACCTTATTTTTTTATGGAACTGCTGAGGAAAATGTTTCTCATAAGCACCGACTAAAGTTTGTCATAAAAAATATGCAAGGAACGAATAAAAATTGTTTTTCTGCGAAGTATGAAAGGTAATGTTAGTTCTGTCACCCCTATCAGTAAATATATTGAGGATCCCAGTAGGTGGACGTTTCTTTTGTTGATTAGTATATGACAGTTGATTAGTATATGACAGTTGAAATGCTGGCTTATTTAAAAAATACAGATAACAACAATATTTGACATGATCATAGAATAAATAGTATCTGAGAAATTAACTTGGAAATAAAACTTAAATAACTTTAATGTCGACGGACCATTGAACTCTGAAATATGTGGTAAATCCTCCATGTTCTTTTGACTTTCTGGCCCCAAAATTACCTTTACATCCTCTTTTGCATGTCTTCTAGCTTTATCAATGGCAGGCATCAAATCTTTCAACTCTTCTTTAGTATAGTCTTTGACTATCATTGACAAAAAATCGTCTTTGTCGTTCTTGTCACTGAATTCCTTGTAAAGTTGCATGACCAAATCACAAATTTTACAGGGTTTTGACTTCTCCTGCTGCAAGAAAAAAAATAAATAATGAATTTATTTATTCTTTAGAAAAAAAAAACAAAATTAGACATCAAATAGATCGAAGTAATAAAACACCAACTTAGATTACAAATTAAAGCCAGCTGTTATATTTTGTCCAAATTACTAGGAATGGTAAAAGTATTTTTATTTGTTTGGAGGCAATTTTCAAAGATTTTGTGGTCACAAAACCAATAAAAATTGATATACAAATAACAGCTGTTTTTGTATTGATAAAACATTTTTTATTCTCGCTTTTGACACTGCAAAAGTCAAATTGTCTGAATTTACCATTTTTTGTCTGATTTTGTCTGAAAACTTACTCGACATTCTTTAATATCTGATTCTGTGCTTATTTTTTCTCGACAAATTATTAATTATATTATTTTTGTCGTAAAATTTATTGACGCATTCTTGACAGTCTGAATTAGCATGAAAAATTCTTGATACAATTCTCGACATTCTTAACATTCTGCATTATGTCTGAAATGTGTTGACAAATTCTTAATTGTATTAATTTTGTCTTAGCATTTCACGACACATTCTCGACAGTCTGAATATGCATGAAAGATTCTTAAAAAAAATATTTTTAACATTATGCATTATGCCTGTAACTTTTGACATGTTGCGATATTCTTAATTTTAAATATAAATTGGAAATTTCTCATCATCTGATAAATTTTCCCTTTTTTCATCTATTTTCTATTATTATCTTGTCTGCTTCAAGCTACTTTATTAGCTTATTTTCCCAGAATTGTGGTCCATTTCTACATTTATGTAAAATCACCATTTACATTTAAATTTAGTACTTATGTTATAAATAAAAGCATTTTATTTTCAAAAAATATCACAAAACCATGATGAAGAGGCCTCGATAACACTTATAATTCATCAAATAAATAAAGCGAAGTAAAAAAAAAATAAAAATGCAATGAAAAAAAAAATATGGTTCTTTAGTTTCACTCGGATTGTCAACTTTTTAAGAATTTTTTTTGACAAAATGTTTTGAAAACACAATTCCTGCTAAAAAAAATCAATTTATTAAGTACATACCTACAAGTGTACTTATCATAATGCCAAAATGTTAATATATGGGTATTGCGGTGTTTCCTGGTAAATTACAAACTCTTTAATGTACATTTGCATCATTCATATACTTGCATGTATTTTAATTATCTTGGCAATCATAGAATAGTTGTGTTTCCAACATTTATCATAGCAAATATATCTCTCTATGGATAAAACTATTTACAAATAATATACCTTTTTTAATATGAAATGTATTCCTAAATTATATAAAGACATATATAATTTGCTTGAGTTATATTTTACATTTTTTTCTGCAATCAATTTTGAGATTAGACTACATGTATACAGGAATAAATACAAGTATTAAGAACACCTCCAATTAACAAAGTTTGTCACAGGTAAGTGATATTGTCTCAAGTAAACCTATTCATCAATTCATTCCTTGTACAAGTGCAATATGCAAGCAGTGTCATACATTATGCATAGAATATACAAATATAACACTATTGACGACTCATCAGTTCTCCTTATATAAAGCTGATAAATTGTTTCCCAGTCCTGGAAAAATAAAAATTTAATGCATGTCCTTTGTAGGAGGACCCACCCTCTCCTTTGAATACTTTTGATATTTGCAAATAAAAATAAATGCTTTATGAGACAAGCTAATAAGGAGGGAAACCTAAGAACTAGTGCAGACAACTTTAAATTTCTGTTGTCAAGATTTTTAATTGACTATACAAACTGCTTGGTCATTGTCCTTGTTCTGACAAATAATTCAGATACCCTCCCGAGACTTTTACTGAATAACATAAATAAGATCTATTTCTTTTTTAATTTCAATTTAAATTCGTGGTATGGGGATTAAATATTATACTTAAACTATGGTCCTTAAACGATTGTCAAAATATTATACCTGAAACGATGATCAAACTATTCAGGAATGGTTTGGGTTGTAACAGACCCAAAATATAGATATGTGCCGAAGGAGTAATTGCTTGGATTTTAAAACTGAATGCGCCCCCATGATTACTTGCCCAGACGGAAGATCATATTCGTGTGAAATTAATGCGTACATTCTCTGCTTAATTCTTGCAATGTATTTTAATGTGCTAGCTAAAATGATTTCTAGGACAGCTTAAATACTCGTATATAGAAAAAGCAGTTATAGCATCATTTTACTGCACATCAAAGGGCAGAGAAATATCGAATTGTTAATAATTTGGTGAGTATATGTAACTTTTACATAGAACGTATCCATTTTCCTGATTGAGTATATTTTTTTGATTTAGGTTGTGACCTTGGCCCTCTGGATAAATGCATAAGAGGGTTCAATACCTGTTGTACTAGTATATTGCGGACATATTTAATGGTATGAGTTGGCAGTAAGAAAACCATATTTATGAGTTTTTGAAATATTCATTATTTTAGTAAATTTATTTCTATTCTAATTTATTTAAGATTTGCCACTTCATTAGAAATTTATGTTACAATTTAAATCAGTGCTCTTTCATTTGTCTTCATGCAATTAAGACTGTATCAAACCATTTCAGACAGTTTAGAATATGTCGAGACATGCTCAGACTGTCCAGAATATGTCAAGACATATTCAGATACTGTTTAAACTGTCCAGAATATGTCGAGACATATAGAGAGACTGTTCAAACTGTCAAGAATATGTCGAGACATATTCAGACTCTTTTCAGACTGCCGAGAATATATCAAGACATATTCAGACCATCAAAAATAGGTTGAGACTTTTTCAGACAATGCTCATAAGTTAAGAATGTGACGAGACAAATTCATCCTCAGTTCAGACTTTCAAGAATGTGTCGAGATACAATCAGAATTAATTCAAACTTCCGAGAGGTGCGTCAAGACAGTGAAGAATAGTGTAGATAATTTTAAGAAATAATTAAGAAAAATTCAGACAAAGTCGAGAATTTTTTAATACATTCCAGACTTTAAAGAATGTCGAGTAATTTTTCAGACAAAATCAGACAAAAATTGGTAAATTCAGACAATTTGATTTTTGTAGTGTGAGACACAACAGTTCCTATTTCTACCAATCTGGTGGTAAGATCATAATTTGTGGTTATAAATGTGAAAAAAAAATAAACATCGTTGAAAATGAAAGATTCATAATTCTAAGGGAAACCTGGT
>MJUU01013008.1:144748-158574 GCA_002080025.1 Modiolus philippinarum | reverse complement strand
AGCTAAGAAATTCTGTTGACTACGTACCATCAAGAGAAATCCAAAGAAAAAACTCAGGTTGAAGTCCAATGAAATAAAGATTTCACATATTTTGAAATATCGCAATTTGGCCCTTTTGACCCATTATAGTTTGGAAACCAAAGAGCAACACAAAATGTACTGCCATATTACTGAAAGCTTACAATGAGAATAATCCAGAGATAAAAATCCCATCAAAAGCTAATGAAAAATAAAGATTTCACACATTTTTAATAATTGCAATTTTGACCCCTAATAGCTCAGAAATGGTAAGAGCTACATCAAATAAGTTGACATACTACTAAAAGATTACATTGAGAGGAATCCAAAGAAAAAAATCCCATCAAAATCTGATGTAAAATAAAGATTTTACATATTTCTAAAAATTGCAATTTTGGCCCCTTTGACCCCTTATAGCTCGGAAAGGGTAAGAGTTACTCCAAATCCGTTGATATAACACTGAATGAGAGGAATCTAAAGAAAAAAATACCATTAAAATCGGATGAAAAATAAAAATTTTAGGTAATCCGCATGTTTGCAATTTTTGCCTCGTTGGGCCCCTCATACCTTGGAAAAGAAACAAGTTATCAAAAATTTAATGGTGCAGCGCTATGTTAATTTTTCATAAGGAATCCACTGCAAAAAACTGCATCAAAATCGGACTAAAAATAAAAAATTAAAATTTTTGAAATTCGCCCCTTTTTGGCCCCATTTATCTCCTGAACCATACATGCCACGTGAAATTCGTCGACATTAACTGATTAGAAATTTCCTCAGGAGGACACTGAAAGAAACCCCATCAAAATCGGATAAATAATAAAGATTCTACAGTCAAATATGTAAAAACATCAAATTTAACCCTTTTTGGCCCCTTTTTTGAAACGGGTGGGGCCACAATGACCAAAACTAAGCCAAGCCTTCCTTTTGTGCCAAGGAACATTGTGTTAAAATTTCATAAGGATTGGTCAACTGAAACTAAAGTTATTGACCAAAAACAAAAGTGTCTACAGACAATTTTTGCGGTCGTATAAAAATTGTCATTTCCCATGCATCATGGCACATTTGTTGTTGTTTCAAATAAGGACTGTTCCAGAAATAATTGTATTGGTCTTCAATATACTCCACAACTAGTCAAATTTTAAATAAATTGCCTTCTGACATCCCCCACCCTTAACACACACAAACACAATTATTTCTGGAACGGACCTTAACTGAAAATTTAACAAATTACATATAGTGAGCCTCCATACAAATTTGAATGCAACTTTCATTTAACAAAGGAAAATGTAATTCTCAAGAAGTAAACAAGTTTTGCTTTCACTTTCAACATAATAAATGATCATCTTGCTGCTTTTAACTGTTGCAGATTAATTAAACCTTCAAAGAATACACAAAAAAATTCTTGGTACCTTGGCTTTAAACAGTATACAGTATCCTTTTTGTGGAATGCATGCACTAATTCTCCATAGCCATTAAAGTATCCATACTTGGCAACAATAAAAGTGTTGTTCCATTGCTTTGTTTTACCATGTATTTATAGAGACTGTCTCATGTGCATTTACTCAATATCCCTTTATTGCTTCTATTTACATGTATTTATACAACTTTCTGATGTAACTCAAAAGTATTTCTTATTTTGATTGTATGATGATTGAAGTATTGTGTCGGTAGCATTCTCTTCTGATTTCTTGGAACTGTTGAGGCTTGAGAGAACATGAGATATATTTAGCAATGAATTTATTTGTAAATCACAACAAAATTTAAAACAATAAAAATATTGGAATGGTTTTCTACTCAGAATATACTAGCAATTAAATAACAATGGACCATTGTATTAACAGTACATCATTTACCACATGTTGTGATTTTTAATGAGTGTAACTCAAACCAGTAATGTAAAACATACACCAGAATTTTAATTTGGTAAAATAAAAAAGATCTGATATTTGGATGAAATTTTTTTTAAAAAGTACCACCCTTAAGTATAATTCTGTCCCTTGTATTTCAGCTCTTTTAACACCTCATAAGCCAATGTAGAGAGGAATCCAACAAAATCATTCAAGAGCCTGTACCTTAAAGTTGCGTGGTAAAGATCTTTGAGTCTGTTTCCCCTGGGGTCAAATTTTAACTATGTTCCCTGTTGGCAGCCATTTTGGATGAAGCAGGAACCTGTCCCCTACCTTTTCAAAGGGGAACAGCTTAGGACAATTGTGACTAAGTTGGTTCTTATAAAACCAGTTGTGACATAAAAGATCTTTGACTGTGCTTTCCCTAGAGTCCAATGTTAACTATGTTCCGTGTTGGCAGCTATCTGGGACAAGATATGGACCAGCCCAAAAACTTTTTAAGGCGGCCTCAAAATGACCATTACAACTATGATTGGCACTAGCAGTTTAAAAGAAAATGATATTTGAGGACTTTTTCCAATAATATTTAATGTCCTGGTGGCCATCTTAGATAGGGTGCAGGACTATCAGGTACATGAACAATTTTTAAAGGAGACCACCCAAGATCTATGGGGACCAAATTTCGTACCAAGTGGCTCAGTTGTTCCAACTGTATTACAATTCATCAAAATCCTCTGAGCAATTCAGGTGGACATGTGATGATAAAGTACCAATTTTTTTTTTTCATTAGAAATATATAAACTGCTGAATTATCTCCCCTTCCAAATTTTGAACATACACCATATTACCAGGTATATCATGAACATCTTCAGGTTATATGCTACAGCTGCGTTACATTTAAAAAAAAATCACGTGAAACGTTTAGAAGAACACAAGCTGACAGGGTACCACCCTCCGTTTTTTTCATTTACATTTTCAATATACATTTCATTAAGTTGAGTACCAAGCTTCCCTTCCAAATTTTGAACAGTAACCATAATACTTCATACACATATTCAGATTATAAACTACAATTGCGTAAAATTTCATCAAAATCCAATGAGAAATTCAGGGGGTTTGAGCTGACAAGGTACTTGGACCATCGGGCAGACAAACAGAGACAGACAGGGCGATTAATATACATACCCTTATACTTTGTTTGTGAGGATATAACTTGAGCATGTCGAAACTGACGTTGTCGGAAGGGCCCTACAATTTCAATCCTGAATCTCTGGGCAAAGGTAAAACTGAGATAAGTGTGGATTCAAATATTTTCTGGACATGGTAATTTCTTGAAGTTTTACCAAACCTGGGACTAATATAACAGGGATTTGAAACATTCACATTTCTTATTTCTTATTCCGGTGTCCCAGCAGAATTACCTGTAAATCGTCGTATTGTTTAGCATTTCTCTGTTGAAACATAGGAAAGTTTTAGTACACTTTACAGCTACATTTTCCACCGAATTTAATACAAAGTACACCATTTTTTAGAAAAAAGATTGCTTAAAATCATAGTATAGTTTTTGTAAAATAAATTTATTCCAAAGTACAAAACTTTGCTCTAAAAGTTGGATAATTTTGGATTTTTTAGAAATATACTGCGAAATTTTACACTTCATAACGGTTTTTTCTGTACACTTTTTATTTTTCCCCAAAATATTTAATGCTACAAATTTTGTATGATTGAAAAGATGAAACTTTGATGCGAATCATGGTATATTTTTCTTTAAATTTAGTTGAAAATTTAGTATTAAAATACACAGGGAAAAGTTTAGTGTTTGAACTCCAAAATTTATTTCTAAAAATTGCAAAAAAAAAATTGCATGAGCATGGTCACATCAGTCAAAATTTATCAGCACTGTTAAAAAAGTTTCCTGCATAAATTATATATGGCTATAAAGCCAATACAAAAAGCTTTATCCTGGTAAAATTTTGTAATTGTAGGAGGTAATTTGACATGTAAACTAGCGAGTTAAAGTTAGCCAATTTTCTTTATTTTGTTGGCTATTTTCAGCCAATTTTCTTTATTTTCATTGTTCTGACTCTCATTAATCATCGATAACTGTCATTTGTTTATTGGACGGTTTCTCGTTAATTTTACGACCTCTTTACACAAGAAAACAACCCATGGTGCATTTATTACCCATTTTTAATAAGAATTTCATTGTTGTTTGAATTAATTTGATGTTGTAAATATACGATAAATCAGCTTTTCGGCAAATTTTTCAGAATGATTTTATGTTCAGTAAATCAAAAGTTACAACCGAAAATCGTAGACGAGACACCGCTTTTTATTCGATCAAAGTGTTTTGTTAAATAGTTTCAAATCCCTGATATATTAGTCCCAGATCAAACCATATCATATCTTAGCTGAAGACTTAAGTTCAACTTAATCCCACTGCTTCTAAGTCAAGAAATCTTTGATGAAAATTTGGTTTATAGTTAAAAAACCAAAGTATCATCAATCAGGAAGTAGTTTAGTGAACCTGAAAGTTCCTTACACAATATAACCAAATCCGTCATTTCCAAGCTTCAGACAAAATTTCAAAACATTCCCACTGATATAAGCCAAGAAATCTGTGGTGAAAACTTGGTTTACAATCGAACAAAGTATTGGCAAACTGGAACTACTGGTAGTCAAGTTGCAAACCTGAAAATAGCCAACAAAATACAACTGATCATTTCCAAGCTTAACACTAAATTGCAAATCTTTCTCTCCAGTACAAGTCCAGAAATCTTTCATGCAAATTCAGTAAACAGTTAAAAAAACTGAAAGTAGATGCAGGGCTAATTCAAAAAACACTTACACAATACAACTCATCGTTTCCAAGCTTCAGACCAAATATCAAATCATTCCCACTCCTACATGTCATACTAATCAGGAAACCTTTGACAAAAATTTGGTTCGTAGGTAAAAATCAAAGTAGAGGCAAAGAGTAAGTTCATGCCCGTCAAACTAGAAAATACTTACACAATACAACTCATCATTTCTAAGTCTGAGATCAAATTTCAAATCATTCCCTCTTTAACAAATCAAGAAATCTTTGACAGAAACAATTGTTGATGGACATAGGGACAGACAGACAGATGGACAGACCGTCAAAGTGAAAACTATAGGGCACCTGCATCTCGATGTGTGACCCTAATTAAGAGACTTGCATGCCTTACATTGCCCGAATTTTAGTCAGTTTCTTTTTTTTATTTTCATTTGTTGAAATTCCCCCAGAGAACTACCACAAGACTATGTCTAAATAATGCTTGTTTATAATTAAAGTTTGTTGTCTACAAATAACTGTATTGACAACATGGAAAACAAAGACAGGCACTTTACCATTACACAACATTTTTTTTTACAAACAAATGGTTCTACCAGTAAATCTTAAATATCAGAGGCACAACTAGTTTAGGTTAACAACATATCCTGAAAGTCTGATTGTAAAAGGGCTTAAAGTTTTGTTGCAGACTAACAAACTGACAAAAGATGCAGGATGACAACAATGACACAAATGACGAAGAGTAATCCCTATGGGCTGGCTCTGCTTACAGCAGATGACACAAAAACACACTTTATACCACATAAAAACTTAAATACACTAAGATTTCAAAATTTAAATAAAAAATTGTAAAACAACTAACAAGACTAGGTTCATAAAATAAAAATAAAAAATCAAAACATATTAAAACTTATGGATAATAAAATGCTGTAGGTATAACCAAGAAAACAACAAACAATAATTTAAACATTAACATAACAGTTACAGATACACATTACTGACAAAGAAAATAATAAATTTGTTTATTCTGTTGTATGTGTAAGACTGGTTCATAATCTGTAGCTCATATGGTTTTTAATAAAGATATCTAACAATAATGTCCCAGGACCTTCCATTATCAGAATATTTCACAAGGATACATTAATCATGTATTGATTTGAAAATCCTTGCTACATGTCAACAATACAAAACATTGAAGCACCACATGTAGCCATGAATAAGGTGTAAAGATATAAAAATCATGCGCATTCCATTTAAATCTGGCATATCAAAGATAATCATTAGTATGTTTTTTATTACCTTTTTCAGTTTTTAAAATAGCAGTACATAACATGTATCCTTTTATAAAATAATGGTAAACAAATATTTTTTTTTTCAATTAATGTATGGATAAACCTATATGTATATTCTTACAATAGCACATACCCTTATAAGACATTATTGATGTCACTCATTTAAAAACATGGACGGAAAATATACTATCTAACAAGAATACAAATACAGTTAATTTCAGATAAATCTCCAAGATCCCTCCCAAACTCTAATCTCAACACCGCGAGTTTTATTGCTGTAGAGGGCAATAAAACTTGTGAATGTTAATTACCTGTTCGATTGTCAAAATACAATGATTGACATGTTGCAAGTCAATATTTGTTACGATTGTGGAAATTTCAACATCCTCGCTGTTAATGACAAATTATTTTCTTGAATATACATTTTTCAGGATTAAATTTTGATAACTGGGGAGTCAAAACATTTTAAAAAGTAATTTATTTGTATTGTTGCATGAAATTGAACGTCTCTTCCAAAATGAGAAACATGTGGTTTTCAGTTGTTTCACTTGAGAAACATTCCGGTCTCAACTATGGATTAAAACATTTTACAGAAACAAAATGTGCTTAAAACTTTCAATTTGAAATAAAAATAATTAAAAATTTAGCGTGAGTCCTTCTAAAGGACATTCTTCGTTTTCGTTCATTCCTTCCATACTTAAAATTTTCCAGATTTTCTGGAAATCCTGTTTCAAAGTGAATCAAGCATCACCAACAGGTAAATGTCTAAAAATAGAATCTGTGACAAAATACATTTACAGATTTACATAATTTTTATGAACAAAATAAATTTTTTATATGTTTTCTTTATTTTTAAAACCCCTTTTACCATTAATTTCATAAAAACAAGCAGCTATTTTATTTACCAAAACATGTGGATCTTTTGTCAGTAGAATCTACCGGGAATTTCATGCCGATTTTGTTCAAATTATTTCAAAAACAAATTTATTTTTTACTTTTAATTACTACCTTTAGAAAAAATATCATTTTTATTAAAACTTGATTTATGAAATGTCAATGACCTGCTTATTATCGCCTGTGATTACTGACAAAAGATCAAAGGAACACAGGTAATAAATTTCGCAGTGTTGGGAGGATTTTCGTTTTTCAGGGCAATAAACGACATGCTAATCCGTGTGATTCCTCCAAGACAACACCAAGTTTTTTTCGGTGAAAATCGGTGTTTAGCAGTGTCCCACCAGGAAAATACTCGGTGTTGAGAGACAGGGAATCAGTTCGCGTTGAGCTAACTGTACATTCTTAATTTGATCTTTAACTCAAGACTCATTTGAAACAAAATGATTTGAAATAATTTACAATTATATTTTTCAAGAATGAGATAATGTTCAGTATTAATTTTATCCTCCTACCATGAATTCACTTTTACTTTTGCTTTACCAATTTTCATAAATTTAACATGTCTCAAGGGCATCTTCTAACTCCAAAAATTCAATTCTAATACATCAGCTTATTACTTTCATTCTCATGCAATATCAGTTTGTGTTAAAAACTTTTTGATTCACTAGCCCAGAGGGGCTATAAGATCCTGTCTAGTACTTAGCCCTAACAGAAATTGACTAGATCTAATAGAAGATTGTATGGCCCAAATTAAATGATTTATTAATTCCAAACATTTGATTTCACAAAAGAGAATGAAGTAAAAATTCTGTATGTATAAAATAAACAAATTATCTTATCTTTGATGTAGGTACATGTACACAAGTAATACAAAATTTCAATAAGATTACCAAATATTTGAGCTGTTGATTACCTATAATAAGTTGATGAATGAAAATTACAGCAATTTTCCTTTTACTGAATGCAGATTCAATAGGATTTTTGGTAGCTCTCCAGGTAATTAAACAGGTTTTTCAATAGCAGTTTGGCCTTCAAGGTAGAAAGGTCACCAAATGCCCATTCATACATGTAGTTGGGTGTGTGCCAATATACCTGATGTTGATTTCACCCACAGAAATAAAGTACATTTGAACTATTATTATGTATTGGAACAAACAAAGAGAAGGGATGAACTTGATATAGACTAAATTTAAACAGTAATAGTACAACTTTGTGATTTATTACCTTATTGTATGAAAAAATGCATCTTTATTCTTGATTGGCTATTTCAATATTAAAAACAAGTTTGGGTGAACTGGACTTGTTTCCTGTTGAAATTGACACCAGGTAAACTGGCCCATATCCAGGACAAATACAATGAATGGCTATGTGACCTTTCTACCTTGAGGGTCAAACTTCTATTGAGAAACCTATTGTAACTACCTGGAGAGCTACCAAATTTTCTATTGTGAGTGCATCCAGTAATAGGAAAATTGCTGTAAGGAACAATGAAAACTACGTCTACCCTGAAAATACAATATACATCATAACTAAAATATACATGTTTTGATGAACATTGAATAATAAATCAAAGGACAAGTTTGACAAACTGGAAAGCACCACTCTATTTATCTAACAATATCTGATGGTATAAGATGAGAAAAATAGATTCAACTGTTATATACCCTGCACAATATTACAGCTAAAAGAATAATATATTGAAAAAAAACCTTGGAAATGATTAGGCTTTATGGCTAGTGTCTAATGAAAATGAATATCTTTACTGAAACAGAAATAAAACAATAATTTCATATTGCAGCGACTACATTTCTTTTATTTATGAATTTTCGCTAAATTTGCATGGATGTAGCATATATCTGTATGCCTGTATTGAAATTTCAAGGCAAACAACAATGAGATAATAGCTTCAATAAATAATATGATACATATACAATGTACCCTGAGTAAAGTGAGACATTTTAGAGATTACTAACATTTACAATCTTGCTCAATTTATACAGGTAAAGTTTCAATATCTTTTTTAAATGTAACATCAAACAGTCTTTCTTCTAACTGAATATTTTGATTATCCTCTGGGTCTGTGGTGTCTCCTGACGGCATAACTTTAGCAGCGTGACGACCCTTCATATTGGCTAAACTCATTGTCCGCTGTGTTACCCATTCAGTTAGTGATGGATCCTTTGGTCTTTGTTGTATAATTTGTCTGGTACATGCCTTTAACAGGGACGGAAGTTCACTGGGTTGCGGATCATTGAGCAGTGTATCTCTGAATAATGTCAATATTTTACCACATTCCTCTGGTTTTACTTGATAAAATAATTCCTCAAGTTCCAGCCGCTGTAACTGTGGAATTTCGTACCCTTTGGGAGTTGTTGTAACTAACCAACTGTAATCAACACCAGTCTTCTTCTTAGTTTCTTCTTGTTCTTTTTGATAATTTAGTTTTTCTAATTCTTTAATGGTATAATCAAGTTCTGACATTAAGGAATCAGCAACTACGGTTTTTTCATCTCTTGTTGGTGCTTTCTTTTGGTCATTAGATGTTAAAGATTTCCATACAGATTTAAAAGGAAACATCTTCTTCCCATATTCTGTTTAACTAAAACATAAAACAAACAGACTTAAAATACAAATAATACATGTATATGCACATTACTAATAATTTTCAAATTCTCTTTATATATAAGTAAGATAATTGAAGACTTATTATATCAGAATGTTTTATACTTATTGACTGGTTATAAAGGAATAGCAAGTTTGTTCAACCCGAGACCCCGACTATTGACTGAGGGTCAAGGGGACAACAAACTTGCTATTCACAAATAAACAGTCTATAAGTGTTTTGTTATACCGAAAACACAAGATTTACAACTTTTAAATCATCTTTAAATAATAATTCTCTCATTTCTAGTATTTTTTCTAAATGTTGTTTTCCTATTAAATAGATAAACAATTGCATCTTTTATTATCAACAAAATTTATACTGCTGCATAGTCTTCACTATAATTTGCATAACTAGTTTAGAGTTGTCTTGCACTTGGAAACAATGAATTCAGAGCATTCTGAATTATCAACATAACTTTTATACAAATGGGAATCACAAATTAACACTCTATTAGTATTCTATTAGGCCTATACAGAAAAAAAACAAGATTTGCAATTTTTTAATCATCTTTACATAATAATTCTCTCATTGCCAGTATTTTATTGTTAATTTTGTACATGTGTTCTTATTAAAACAAAATAATTACAGCTTTTTTTATCAAAAAAATTTATTCTGCTGCAAAGTGAATAGCGTTCACTGTAATTTGCATAGCTAGTTTTGATATGTCACTTGGAAACAATGATGGTGGAGCATTCTGAATTATCTTCAAATTTTTTATCCAATAGGAAAGCAAGAAAGAAGTTCCAGGAAAAATATCCACACTGCCAGTCAATAGCCTTAGAAACTATTGACCAGTAAATAGTTATAAAATTGGAAAAGGTGAAAATAGTAATTTTATTTTAGAAATTTTAGTAGAAATGTTCATATACTGGGGTATAATAATTTGTTTTATTACCTTAATCGGTGAGTGTTTTCTATATACTCTTTCTTAATTTTATACATGTAAAATATGATAAATTTGAGTGCTGAGATGTTTATTTTGGCAGCACATGCTTATTGAGGACTGTCTTGTCAAAATATGCAGCATACATGGCATACAGGGATGCCCAGGGCCCTATAATTTGACCTGGGCTACTAAAATTTTAAAACCAGTAGCCCAGGTTGCTACTGAAATATCCTGAAATTCTGGTTGACAATAGTACTGGGCTAGTAAAATGTTGGCTAGGCTACTGAATTTTGTTTGGCAGGGGCCCTGGTGGCCACTTTGTCAATATTGCGAATTTTATTCCCTGTATGCATCATCTCTCCATTAAAATTTTAATAACTGAAAATAATAAATTAAATCAATATTTACATGTAGCTTGTACCAAGTCTATTCACTGCTTGATATGGTTTCTACATTTCTTGGATTGAATTAAAAATTTAACTTGTTTTCTCTTGTTTTGCATGTTTTGTGTGTGCAAGCTGGCTTCTGTCCTGTTTTCCTTTTTTCACTTAGAATTACTCATCATATTGATAAAGGTTTTACTGGTACTAAAAAATGATGAATTTCTATAATTTTTTTTTCACAAAAATGAAAATTCCGTTCCAAAATAGAGTATTACAATATAAATATGTACCCATATTGTTTAGTAATCTTGATTTGCCTGTGACAGGTTTATTATCTTCTCTATTTCTTTCGTGTTTTATCGTGTTTATAGTTCTATTCTAAGAAACAAGAAAAATGCATGGTTTTGTTTCATGCCAGGAACATGTACATATATTTTGTGATTTTTCATTGTCTCTTTATTCTTTCATTTATTCTTGTCAATTCTATATTCTATTCTATTATTTTTCATCTTTAATATCAGGGTCTGTTACAGTTCACCCTATACTGGAGTATAGACACATGATAGAGTTTGTTGCATTTTTAATGTAAAGGTAAAAATGGAACTGTGATGTGATCGTTCATTGGGCATCTTCAGTAAGCCCAACAAAAGCCATGTTGAACAAATCATAACATCTGACTACAAAATTTGTGTTACATGTCACAAATAAAAGAAAAGGAATACAATTTCAACGATTTGAAATGTATACTAACCCAACATGAGCATAAAAAGAGTCCTATGAAATGTCACTGACTGACCCCACAGCAAGAGATCCTCCAAGATCACCAGTAAGGAATGCATTTGACTGTTTGCATATTTTGATTGCCACAGTCTTCAATACATGTACTACTTAATACAAAATATGAAAAACAATAAAGTAAGATACGAGAATGAAAAACACAAGGTTGGCAATATCAGTGTAAACAACAGAGGCCTAACAAAAAGTAAAGTCATGTTGTCAAATAGGGTAGTTTTAGAATCAGATCTGTTGAATCCAGTGATCTCGAAAATTTAGCATTGTATATCTAAGTGTTTCTCATGGTTAAAGACCATTTATTTAATTAGTGACCTGTAAACATGGTAAATGTCTGTATGCATAAAAGGGTACCCAACAAACATCAATTTCTCAGACCCTACACCAGTGTGTTTCGGCAGAGTTTGGTAAAAAGGTGAAAAGGATGTCATTCTTTTGAGTTGCTTTTAGTTCTGTGGTCTCAAATCTGCTTCATGGGGGTCTTTTGCCACACAATATATATCGTTTAACTTTGAATTAATAAGTATTCAAACAATTAACTTATGCCTATCATAAGCAATTTGCAGATGATTTGTTGACATGAATTATGATGAGATTTATATTATAGAGATGTAAATATTCCTCTATGTGTGCATTTGCAAAGAATTAAAGTCAAGACATGTACATGTACATCTTCCTCAATGTGTACACGAGGCCGGGATGGTTTCACAAGGATTCCCTTTTCAATCCATAAATTCGTTACTTTGTTAGTCCACAACCTATGATTGTGCAGCCTGCCTACACTGAATTAGCTAGTCCTTCCACATCACATTGTTTAAATTAGAAACAGACTTTTAATTATTTTCCAATTGTATTTTCCATGTTCACTATACAGTATTTTGTTAACAATTATTTTCCTCATTTTATACATTTTTATACACAAAAACTGTCATTTCAACAGACACTTGTTTCATTTAAAATTGTACCCATCTTCCATCTCTTCTTCTCGGTAGAGGGTTACAGTTTTCAAAGAAACAAGTGCTTTTGGCAACAGTCTATCCAATCTTTGACAAATGGGTATGTTTACCACAGGAGTCGGAAATTCTATTAATATTGAATTTCAAGTTGAAATATGAAGCCTGCACAATGAAGTTTCACGAACACAGTTCATTCACTATGTTTGTGAAACTTTATTGTGTGGGCTTCAGTGTTTGGATTAGTAATGATATGAAACCATTGAAACAGTGTGCATGAGCAGCCATAAAAGCAACTAATGTTATGAGATCAGTGAGAAGTATTCAGGGATATTGATAAACAAGGATTTTTGATTATATACCAGACATTTATTTGACCTCACCTAGAATATTGCATTCAAGCTTGGTCACCCTACTACATACCTATTTACAGAATTTTTATGGTGTTGTGAATAATTTTCCTTTAAAGAGATATTGCCAACCAAGCTAATTTAACTTTAAAGTATAAAGTACATG
Organism: Modiolus philippinarum; assembly: GCA_002080025.1. Taxonomy (NCBI): domain Eukaryota; kingdom Metazoa; phylum Mollusca; class Bivalvia; order Mytilida; family Modiolidae; genus Modiolus; species Modiolus philippinarum. Next base: position 145,510 of record MJUU01013008.1, on the reverse strand, counting down.
GGCTTTAGACCTTCGTACATGACCTTTGAAAATGGATGACTTTCAGTAATAATCAGTTTGGTAGCTGATTAACCATACAGACAAATCAGGTGTACAGCTGATTTTCTTATTTTACAAGGAGGACAACTCTGATTCTCTAGTAAATTTTCAATTTCATCAATGAACATCTCTACAACTAATAATAAGGACATTTCAGTGCAAGCTAATAACTAAAGAATAAACTGTATGAAAAATCAGTTCACTGACTGATTAATGAAAAGAACAAGAAAAGGATGTCGATATGACATCAAACCGGGTTTTCCTTCACTATTTGAATGCAGAAATACAGTCTAACTTCGATGGCTCGAACACCCAAGGGACCAATGAAAATAGTTTGAGTTACAGGAGTTTTCGAGAAATCGAGGTCGAACTATGTTGAAACTTGAACAAAGGGACCAGAAAATGGGTTGAGACATCCATGGTGTTCGAGCTATTGCAGTTTGAGCCATCGAAGTTCTACTGCAGGTACTTGTGTGAAAAGCTGTTCAACTTATACCTCCTCTCATTATGTGCAGTGTATGCCATCACTCTTAAAAATCACTGAAAAGTTACTTTAATTAAAAGTCAAACAAAAAGGATAGGGTCAAAACATCTATATATTTCTAAGTTCAAAGGGACTTAACTCCTGGAAAAATTGTACGATGAAAAATCCCCGACAATATGCACATCTACACATGATGTCCTTGCTACCTACAAAGTTTCATGAAATTCTGTTGAACAGTT
>MJUU01013008.1:124759-135573 GCA_002080025.1 Modiolus philippinarum | reverse complement strand
TACTTGGATACCGCAAGATCAAAGATCGTCTCAAAATTTTCTCAAGGAGTACATGTATGCAAGCGTTTTGGTCTTACTAATTTTAATGAATGCACTGTTTAATTATTTCATTAAATTCTGATACATCAATCATGATTAATCATTTCTTAATTATTAAACTACAATGTATTTTATACATTCATGATTGCTTCTGAAACTATCTAATTAGTTCATTAACTATTTGATTAGGATGTATGGTTTGACATCAAAGTTGACTACTTTTATTATTCAAAAGTGAATCCGACAAAACTATAATTTAAAACGCATAATTACGCATTATATTACCTTTAATTATTGGAGCGAAACAACCCACTTTTCGGCGCAAAATAACCCGGAGCAAACAGGTAATAGGAGCAAAACAACCAGGTACCGACAGAGGTAGGGTTAAACGGTTTATGGGTACTATCTGTCCCGTTTCCCTATACTTATAGTATAAAAACATACAAATTAAACATTTTAAAAAGCATTAATTTTCCAGCCGCACATCTTTTTCTAAACCGGATCACCTGAACGAGGCGATCACAATACTGGTATACTAGTATTGTTAACAATACTGGAATAAAATTTTATTCCAGTATTGTCATTTTAAAAAAAATAAATACAACAATACTGGAATATAATGTGTCATATTGGTATTGTTGCATGGTTAAATGTGTCATTTCCTGTTTGCATTTGTTATGTATTCCATTGTTTATTCTATTAATTATTTAATTGACTATGATTGGAAATCATTCCATACTGTCTGATCAGGTGTTCTTATTAAAAGAAAGAATAAAATCAAATGAAATAAAGTTTAGTTTATTCATTTTCATAATTTTTCATTATCAAAATAACAATACAAACCCCGGGATACAAACACAAATATATATACTTATAGATATATAATAGTTCATTTTACACACAGATCTTTTAAGACATACACATTACAACACAAATAAAAAATAACAAATAGTCATCAAGGTAGGAGGGAAGTGAATCAGAAGAGACACCTTTCATTTCTTTGAGCTTGTACTTGGCTTTACTCCAGCATGTCCAGTAGGATTCAATTGCCTGCGTATGGACACCCGTCTCTGGGTCTACAAAGTTTAACGAATGATTTACTGTAGCGTGGTCCAAATTGAGTTGTTCTTGTATTTGGTGGTAGGCTTTCCACTGGTCTGAGTAAACTGTTAATCCTAGTCTTACAATGCGTTGAATTATTGCTAATAATGTAGCGGCATCTCTTTTAGGAACAGTTTTCATGTATGTAATGGCAGGCTTAAATGATGTATCTGCAATGCCGAAAACCCAGACTTCTTCGTGTGCTCTAGCTCTCCTGCCACGATTATATTTTTGTTTATGATTGAAAAGACTTTCATCTATTTAATTTGGACTATTACTCCTGGACCACCTAGTTGAGCTGAGTCATATTTGTTAATTGTTTTTGTAGTGCGTCAACAATTGATACATGTAGTGCTTTTCTTTATGATACTTGTAGTGCTTTTCTTTTAGATACATATACATATATCTTGCTTAATTATATGAAATTAAATTATATTAAAACATGATATTGTTTTTTTTTTAAGTTTTTTTTATTTCCATTGCCTAGCCATTCTATAATTATTACAAATTTACTTTATTACAGGTAAACATGTAAATATAACCAAACAATACAATAAATAATCAACAATACTGGAACAATACTCGGGGACAATACTGGAATAAAATTTTGTTCCAGTATTGTTAACAATACTAGCATACCAGTATTGTGATCGCCTTGTTCAGGTGATCCTCTAAACCATTGCAGGTATTGATTTAACATTTCATGTGAGTATACCTCTTCGAATTTACAGATGAATTTCGTCTACTTGGTTCTAATCCACTTAATTTGCCAGGGTTATGGACTTTTTACTTTTTTGCTGTTGTAATAAGCAAAGCCTTCTTTTAAAGGTTCATCATTGTTGTATATTACTGCTACGCCCCCCTCATAGGTCACATCTATTTACATATTAAGTAAAAGTCGCTGAAATAACACTTTAGCTCATTTTTATATCGTTACCATTTGATACTTGTGTTTCGCACCATGTTCTTTTATTTACAAAGATATAAGTTTTGCAATCTAGCTTTTGATTGGTTTAAATGGGAAAATCGATTAATCTACACCAATCAAACAATCTGTAACGTAAGATCACGGAAATAATTTATTTGTCAACAAATATGGCACAAATTGGACCAGCTCACCAGAGACCTATTCAACAAGACTGGGCGAACAGAGAATATATTGAAGTCATCACAGGAAGCATAAAGAAAATTTCAGATTTCCTGAATTCATTTGGTAAGACTTCTTATCACATCTAACACTGCACTGGGTACACAGACACCTTGCACATGACAATAAGCAAGAACATGTGAATTTCCTGACTAAAGTTAGTAGCTTATGCTCCCCCCAAAAAACATTCAAGATCTAAAACATATCGATCAAATTTACATATTCATAAATTAACTAACATGTAGTAATGAAAACAAGAACCATCTAGCCATATAGAGATTAGAAACGCCTACATGTAGTTATACCTATGTTAAAACTGGTTATACCATGTGTGTGTGAGATTTCTGTGAGGTTCAAGTCAATTTTAAGTTTCCAACTCATCTAATTTTAATTAAAACGTTCAGAAATGTCAACAAAGATTTTTATTTATCGAATATCTTCAAATTGTCATGGATAAATCAGGTTAACACCTGATGCACCTACATTTTGTACATGTATAAAAAGGGTAACATTACCATCGAAACATAGTGCTCGTACAGGTAAACTTGAAGAAATTACAAGGAGTTCCGAATATAGTGTTGCATCATGGTAGCGAGTTAACACGGGTGATGTTAGCGACTATAACTTACATATCTCTGTATCTATATGTCTCAGCAAAGACTTATATTGATAAGGATAAGCATCTCATGATAAATTGGAACTACATGTATATCTTGAGGTGTGAGATATTGTCAATTTTAGGACACTATCTTTGAAGTATTGGTGAATAAGTATTGGCTAAATCCATGTAAATCGGAAGTGAAAAAAAAATCAATGAAAATGTCTTGATTACAAATTTCAGTCAAGCGTATTGAAGAAAGTACAGGTACTTGCTATAGTGAAACAAAATTTACTCTTTAATACAACATAAAAATGTTTCAGTTTTCAGGAAAACATCATTTTATTAAAATCTGTATACAACATACATGTATAGCTTTAATTGAATGCATATCAAACATCCCACCATATAGATTTTAAAATGCAAAATGGATTGTGTACGAGTTGCATATCCTTCTCATTATAAGTCCTTGATGAAAATGATAACTTTTTGACATGTGCATCCAACATGTCCAAAAAGTGGCAGAATAATCAATGTATTGATGGTCGCCGCAAACTGGTAGAAGGTAGAATTGATCCTGTTGATACCTACATGTACTATACAGCCAACACAGAAAACACAAAATCTCATATCACAGACAGATTTTACTTAACATTGAACTTTACCACAATGTAGAACATGGACAACTATCTTAGAACCTGGACAAAATATTTACTTGTGTGGACACCTCATGGAAAAATCATGATTCATCATTTAAAAATCAATGTGTTAATTGTAGAGAGAATTATAATAAAAAAATGAATGTGTATTATGTTAACAAAGCATGAATATGTTTTCAAATTGTGCTATGTTGCAAAGTTGATGTGCTGATTTTGTTCGTTTCTTCTTTTTTACAGATACATCTTGTAGATCCAGATTAGCAACATTAAATGAAAAACTAACACAGCTGGAAAGAAGAGTAGAGTATATTGAAGCAAGAGTAAGTTTTTAACCAAAATGTGAAGTGAAATTATATTAAATTCAAGCATTTGTATAAGTTTTGCCAAGTAAATTATCAATTTAGAGATAGTTTTTATCAGCTGAGGGATTTAATCATAGAATTGAATTTTAATGGAAATGGTTTGACATAAATCTTGAATTAATGCTCCCCAGAAGATTCTACAATACACATGATACAGTTTTACTATCTCTATTCTAATGCAAATTTTTACGGTAAATTGGGATATTTTGGCGGTTTTGTGCTAAAATCTGCATGTTTAATTTTGGCGCCTTGTTAAAGCAGCTGTGTTTTATTTTTGTGCTTTATTTGATAAAAGACGAGAAAATGTACAATAAACAATTCATTTTAATTTCGTAAAGTAATTTGATTGCAGTTTTGGTAAAGAATAAAGAGAAGTCAATTATGTATTGGCAAAATTGGACAACTAAGATTTTATTTTTTTGAATTTCAGTATTAAAGATATAAACATATATTGATTACTTCAAATGTACTTACAATACTTACTGATACTGTTAGCGAATTTCCAAATCATTGTTTGATGTGTTTAATTTTGGTGCTTTGAAGGTAGGCACCAAATAGGCCAAAATAAAACTACATCCAAAATTTCCCGATTCACGGTAATTGATTGAAAAGTTACCTGAAGTTTGGTATGAGTTTGCACCTTCAAATCGCTATTGGTTTAATTTTACAAATTCTTATTGCAGGGGTTGGTTTTACAGTTTCCCCCCTATATGTATATTACAGCTTGTTTTATGTCAATGAACATGTAGAACTGTTTTGTTGGTTTATTGAGTTACCTTTGGTATTTCATCACTATGGATATCTCTCATCCTTTATTAAAGTTTGAGCATACATGTAGGTTGATCTCAATAGCTCAAAACAACCCTCGAGCTTAAACTCTTTGCATCAGTCATTTGGTGTCAAACCATTCGAGTTCAACTGTATTTTATTGACAGATGTTTGGAGTTTCCACATGTTTCATCACACATGGGTTTCATGATCATAGTTACATTATTGTGATGCTTATTTTACTTGTTCAAACCAAACTGGAATTACACATATAGAACAACTTATTCTAATACATAAACATGCAAATATTCTACAGTGAAACCATGTATATTTTAGTGTACTGAAGATGAGGTAGTAGATAATTCAGATAACAATTCTGTAGAAGAATTGGATTAGAGAAGTAAATGTTTCAATGGTTACTGGTACTTGGTTTTTTTATGAGTGATGCACTGGCACAAAAAATAAAATTGTTTCATTAATGCATAAGGGATAAGAACGAATCCAGTGTGAATATAGAAACATCATTTAATTTGTTGATTGGTAATATCGTTTTTAGTTCCCACAAATTGTTCTTCAGCTTTCCTGTATAATCGGTAGAACACTAAAAACAATTTTTTTTTGTTTTCATACGACCGCAAAAATTTTTGCGGTCGTATAATGGTATGGTGCTGTCGTCGTTGTTGTCGTCTGCAGACACTTTTGTTTTTTGTCAATAACTTTAGTTCCAGTTGTTCAGTCCTTTTAACACAATGATCCTTAGCACAAAAGGAAGGCTTGGATTAGTTTTGGTCATTGTGGCCCTACCCGTTTTTAAAAAAAGGTGCCAAAAATGGTTAAATTGGATGTTTTCACATATGTGGCTGTAGAATCTTTATTATTTATCAAATTTTGATGAGGTTTCTTTCAGTGTGCTCCTTAGGAAATTTTCAATCAGTGAAATGGATTTCACATCGCATGTACCCGATTGTACCGTTCATGAGATAAAGGGGGCCCGAAAGGGGCAAATTTTAGAAATTATATTTTTTTATGTTTAGTCTGATTTTGATACAGTTTTTGCAATGGATTCCATTTGAAAAGTTAATAAGCACTGCACTATCAGATTTTTTGATTACTTGTTTCCTTTCCGAGCTATGAGGGGCCAAACGGGGCCAAAATTGGAAACATGCTGATTACCTGAAATTTTTATTTTTCATTGTATTTCAAAGGGATTTTTATCTTTGGATTCCTCCAGTTATAAGCTTTCAGTATTGTGCCAACGGATTTGGGATACCTCTTACTCATTCCGAGCTGTAAGGGGTCAAAGGGACCCAAATTGAAAATTTAAAAAATATATAAAATCTTTTATTTTTATACCCCCCGCAAACAAAGTTTGGGGGGTATATAGGAATCACCCTGTCTGTCTGTCCGTCTGTCCACACTTCGCGTAAGCGCAACTCCTCTTAAATCAAATGAAGGATTTTTTTTAAACTTTACACAAAGGAAGGACACTATATGTAGATGTGCATGAAGGAATATAATTATTGTCCAAAACCAGGAAGGGGAGATAATTCATCTTAGACTTTTTATTGATTTCCAATGTATGGGTTACCTCGTAAGCGCAACTCCTCGTAAACCACTCAAAGGATTTTGATTAAACTTTACACAAAGGAAGAACACTATATGTAGATGTGCATGAAGGAATATAATTATTGTCGGAGTCCAGGAAGGGCAGATAATTTGACTTTGATTTTTTGGTGATTCCATATGTATGGGTTACCTCGTAAGTCCTCTTAAATCACTTGAAGGATTTTAATGAAACTTTAGACAAAGGAAGGACACTTTATTGAGATGTGAATTAAGGAATGTTATTTTTGTATGAAACTAGGAAGGGGAGATAATTTGACTGTGACTTTTGTAAATGTCTTTTTTCTAAGAAATAATTCAAAGTGTAGATATTATGAAATCAAGCTGTGGGAGAAACACACATTGAAAAGTTGTTTTCAAAGTGTTGTAATGAAATTTCTCTAATGGTAATGATTCTTTTGTAAAATATCAAATAGGCTGAAAAAAAGTGAATTTTATTTATTTGTCTGAAAAAATCTTTCTTGAAGATTATATCACTGTGTCCATACTTGTATTGTGTCCAAAATGGTACTGTGTCCACACCAAGTTAAATTTGCACTTACCATATGGATTCAGGGTTCAATGAGCGGGGGTATATTTGGCTGCCATTCGGCAACAGCTCTTGTTTTCACTACTTTGTGTCCAGATAATTAATGTGTCAATGTCCTGATTGTGTTCAGCAAATTACAGTGTCCACATTCATTTTAATTTACACTTGTTCAAATTTCAGTGGTCAACATGCTGCGGTCGTATCATGCTGTGCTCGGCATAGCCCTTTATTAGTGTTTTACCAATATTCCCTTGCAAAAAGACTAAGATTTTAGCAGTTCGTCACATCGTACTTGACCCGTTATATATGCACCTTTTTCTATTGATCTGACATAAGACTTTTAAAGGCCAATCTAGTGTAAAGTTACATTTAATACCCCACAGAGACTTACTTTTTATGCCCATTTACAAAGTTTGAAAAGTTATTTTAACTTTGGGAAAAACATAAAATGTGTTTACAAGTGTTTAAATAAATTTGGTGATAGTGTGTTTGAAACTTAGTACACAAATATTATAGTTGTGTAATAGCACAAAATTAAAAATATAATGGCACCAGTATACACAATAATTTAATGAATGATTTGAATATGCTTCTTGTGTTTCTAGCCATTTATCATTTTTTTATCTAAATATCTTATTGTTATAAGAACAATTTTTTATACCCCTAGAAATGAAGTTAAGGAGGGTACAATCAACATTTCTGTCTATCCACACATGTTGCAAGCACAATCTTGTTAAACCACTTGAAGGATTTTAATGATCTTAACAAGAAGTAAGAACATGTGGAGATGTGCATGAAGAATCTAATTATTGACCAAAACCAGGAAGGGTAGATAATTTGTCTTTTTTCATTCATTCTTTATTCTCGATTGCTTCATAAGCACAATTTCTTTTAAACCACTTGAAGGATTTTGACTCAACCTCACACAAAGGAAGAAAACTATATGGAGATGATTCTGAAGGAGTATAATTATTATCTGAAATTAGATAGGGGATAATTTTACCCTCACCTTTCTTTGATTCCTTTTGCAAGAATTACCCTTAAGCACAACTTGAAGGATTTTGATGAAATTTACACAAAAGAAGAAGTATATGGAGATGTGCATAAAGAATATGATTATTATACATGATCATGAATGGGAAATAATTTGATTTTGACTTTTCATAGATTCCTTTCTCAAACATTTATTGGATTGGGCAATTTTTCAAAGAAATAATTCAAAGGGTAGATAATGCATGTGATGTGAAGTAAAGCTGTAGAAGGAAAACATTTATCTATGCATCCATACAAGTGCAGATTTCTGTTTCCTAACCTAACTTATTTATGCACTTTTTCACTTTTCCATAGTTGACTTTGCATGGGGGGTATTTATCTTTCTTTAAATTTGAAAAACAGCTGTTTTAATTACAATCGTTAAAATTTTTCCCCAGACCAATAATCAGACAAATTTATAGAAAACTTACAAGCTGTAATTTCTCTTATTGAGATGTACATGTAAGCATTTACATGTATTGTTAAGAGTATGAAATTGTATAAACGTAGTATATATGTTTATTCATCTTTGATGTACAGTTTAGCTTTTTCTTGCAATAAGCACCTTAGTTACTTCGGAGTATTTTCAGATTTATATTTCTTTAGACATTTATATAAAGAAAGATCATTTACCTCTCCTTGAATTACAGAAATAATTGACATGGGTTTTTGTATTTTTTGTTGAAGCAAATCATAAATGTTGCAGCATGTATAACTTTCCCTTCTGCTTTAGGTATATATTGTTCATGGAGTACACCATCTGCCTGTCTTTTCAGTAGGCAACAACTGGTACTCACAAATCCTTCTGTCGACTTGAACTGCTCAATTCAATTTCTTACAAGAGTTCAAAATCTCATATAAATGTGTCATATACAACCGAACGATATATATTGATGTTGTGTTTTTTGTGATTTTTGTTGAAGCAAGTCATACATGTACCTACATGTTTATCTACATGTATTACTTTTCCTTCTGCTTTAGGTATATTTTTGGGGAAGGGGGGAGGGGAATGACTTCATAACATGAAAACAAAAAGATGGAATCTTTATTCAGATTAAAAGCCTTCAAGGCTGTTCACCAGAATATAAATGTAATTCAGGTTTAAGCTGTGCCTCAGGAAATATAATTAGACATTTACGGCATGTCCCACAATTTACCCTGTCTGAAACCTGTGGAGTAACTTATAATATATACTTGATGCATGCCTATTTCATCCTGTTTGAATATGATTTTTATTTTCTGTATTTTTGTTTTGCAGGTTACCAAAGGAGAGACATTACAGTAATGGACAGTGAATCTTGTGTCAAGTGTTGTTGATATGTTTTATTTCAGTACACATACATGTATGATGTTGTATTGTGTGTAAAATTAAATGTATATATCATGCTAGCACAGGACAACATTGACAATGTATAAAATTCATTTGTTGAAGACACAGCCCATCAAATGAAAGAGATGAGAAGAAACTGGAAAAAAATTATGTACTATGTTAAGCAGTTATTAAATTAAATTATTGTTTATGATGTAGCAGAAAATATTTTTTCATGATCTTTATTCTTAGAATGATTGTGTAACTTGTAATTTAGACAATTTTAACTTAAATTTTATTTACCGGTATTTTTTTTTTGTAGACAATATTAAATATTTGACAGAACTTTAGATTTGGAAGTTACATGTCATTCTGATTGTATTTTAGAAAAACCAATTAAAATGGAAAATATTATAGAAAAGGCTGTTTCTGCTTTTATATGTCTTTACCTACAAAAAGAATTTTAAAGGAAAATTTATATTATTTCGATAGAATATAGTTAAATCTTAGTATCTTTATTTCCTAGAAAATGAGACAAGCCTCCCTGAATTTTTCCAAAACAAAAAATAAAAGAGGGTATGTTGATTTTTATTTTCATTTTTATTTTATAGAGGCTTTCAGAAATTGTTAATTACAGAGTTATCGAACTTGACCACCAGGTGCCGCATAGTCGTCCGCCATTAAGAGGGTGTAGACACGATTTTTACCGGGGCAACGTATGGTCATTTGTCATGATTAAATTAATAAAAAAAAAAGAAATTTAACATTTTTATTTCAAACAGGGATCCGCTCTGAAAGAATAGACGTGTTCAAATTAAATTTCTAAAAATTAAAAAAATTACAAAATGCAGTTAATATGAAAATCAAGGTAAAATCTTTAACCATAAATTTTTTGCGTATTGTAGAATACTACATAATTCAGCAATTCGTGACAATAAACGTTTGTGTCCAGGTAGATTATTACACCTGGAGGCATGACACGTGTCCTTAATACACAGATCAGTGTAATTGTTTTAACCAATCTTAGGGTCATCCTATAACCCAATGATTGCTTCCACAAAGAAATTAAGGTAGTGGATTTTAAAATGAAAATTTTATTTACCATGTGTTTTGAAATTAAATTTCACAAATAATTCATTTCCACACATATATTTTTCTCAGAAATAGAACAAAGTATGCTATTCCGACATCACACAAAACCATGCACTTTCCAGTTGGACTGCTCCTTTCTGGCATAAAAATTATGTCTTTTGGTCGGAGAAAGAAATGCAGGCCAATATCAAAATTTGGTAAATAGTCAATATTTTCATTGCATAAATCAATTTATCCTGAAATATAATTTGAACCTTATCTCAAAAGAAATTAAAAAAAATACATGAGTCATAAAATAAAGGAATAAATAGTTGCAATATGTTATTTGAAATTTTTGAATTTCGACAAGTTGCACGCTATCCGTGAACTCAAATCTCAAATTGACCGTTTTATTCTTTATTTTTTTCATCAATTTGCGTGTATTTAGGTGTGAAATTATTTTTTTTCATGTAACTATCTTTTTTTTAAAATTTTTATACGACCGCAAAAATTTTTGCGGTCGTATATTGGTATGGTGCTGTCGTCGTCGTCATCGTCGTCGTCGTTGTCGTCGGC